>ML782947.1:306964-362245 GCA_009831015.1 Picea engelmannii
ATTTTAACTAATAGGACACATCGCTCCTCTATGTCATAAGGAGACATGGCTATACACAATATGTTGTGACATAAAGGGTAATTAAGGGAACATATAAAAAAATTTAAGCGTGCTTCAAAGATCTACTATGTTTTCTTTAAAGGCTGAAATTTAGTTAACTATAGTGGAAATCAAGGACAATGAGAAGATGATCCAATGCTCGATATTCATATGATTATTTTGAAATCAAAAGGAAAAATATGAACCATAAACATACGAAAACCATAATTTCCTTAAAGAGACCTTCATGGATATTGTTTAGAATGAACCTGTAGAGTTGTACAATATCTACCCAAAACCAAAACATAGAAAGCAACAAACTAGATTGAATTAATTCAAACTATAGAAAGAAACAAGATAGATTGAATTAATTCAAGGTATACACTTGCACCTGATTTGTAATTCTTAAACACAAATCCCTTGCCCTTAATTTGTAATCCTTAAACACATAATTACTATTCTTTCTTATGTTGTTGTCTTGTGTCAAGTATTCACTTTTAACAACCATTGACCAAATTAGGAAGTGGTTTTCTTCATTGTTGGTTAGAGAGATATTGATGGTTTTCTTTACTTTTAAACAAAGTGCCAACCAATAATCCCCACCCCAATCATTATCTTTCCAGTGACCACACATATATGTACCTTGTAATAACATAATGTACAATGCTTAACATTATTGAAATAAAATGGAGATGCATTGAATTTGAGTCATATATAAGATAAGATATGATACGATCATTAATGAATGATCAAAAGTAGTTCAAAGAGATTACAAATCATACAAAGATAGTCTAAATATTAAATTTTGCATCTCATATATGTGTGCGAATTAGTTGAATCATAAACAATGCCATATATAAAATTGAATTATGTTAACAAACTAAATTTCCAATTAACTACTCATTGAAGAAACATCAAATACAATATTGCAAAAAACCCATAACTCTTTATCCAATTGATATTTTGAGTAAATTAATTATTTTAATTTACGCTAATAATTCCTTTTCTTCCACTTCTTTAGAAAATCAAATGGAACTTTTGTAGGGGTATGAAAAGAAACAAAAACTATTGGTAGGAACTATTTGGAGAGTTTTAAACATACCAAGATATCTATCAATTGTTATCATTAAGAAAATTATTCAAATCAAAAGGAAAATGTGTTTGATTTCCTCGATTTGGCATGGATGAAACTATTGTCCCAGGTTGTGGATTTGGCATGGATGAAACTTTTCTCCTCCCACATTGACTAGACTCGGTGAATTCATATGGCATATATTCTTCAGCATTCACATTCAAGTCTTCTGCTATAGCTTGTCAAGCCCTCTGTCGACGCTTAAAGCTAGGGATAATACAAATTTTCTTTCTTATTAGAGATCCATATAATGCTTGTGGGTCATTGGTGAAGTCAAAGTCCATTATAAATTTATCATTGAAGCCAATAATAAATATTTCCAAATCCTCCTTCATTTCCAAACATTTATGTTGTTCTCGTGGTGCATGATGAATTACATCCTGCCAATTTAAATGTATGAAAATTTAAAATAGATGAATCATATAAAACATTCAAATTGATATGTAAATACCATAGCATATTAGAATAAAATAAACTTTAATAGATGGATTTCATACAATAAAGAAGGAGCACCTTAAATCCTTGTAGCTTCTCTAACATCCCTTGTATAATCAAATCACAATCATTGTTTCCTTGATGAAGGGCATTGCCATCATCTCCTCCAACATTGTCCCCATCCTATTTTCATGAGCATTCTCATTGTCCCCATTGGCATCATTTGTGGCATTGTTTGTATGAGACATATAAGTGGCTTGTTCTTCTATAAGCTCATTCACTGTTAATTCCTCTATAGCATCTTCTTTGGCTACTTCATTACAAATTCCATATAGAGCACTGAATTTAAAAACATGTTTGCATGTGTTGCCTTGCAATGCCCAAGGAAAATCACATACTAGACCATTTGCAGTAGATGTTCATACAATGTAATATTTTGCATGATCTGTCTGGCTAATAACCATGTATGCACCTTCAACAATGTCATGAGGACTAACATCATTGTCATGAATTATCCTAGATTTCTCTAATGAAGTCTCAAGGTACCTCTCCTTCTTCTAGTTTGTTAGAAATCCAAACTCCTTCAAATAGTTTCGATGCACAAAAAAAGGTTCCACCCTCTTCAATAGGGAGAAAATCAACCAATGCATTCTCCTAGAACATTTACACCTTCGGTCATGTAATAAATTGGTCTTTAAGAAGAAATGGTATGATTCAATTGAACTATTGGACTCTTGATTAGCATGAGGAAAGTCTCGATAACATTTTTCCCACATATCTAATAAGAAAAATATAACCAATCATTAATATGTTAAGTCAATATGACATGTAATTATAACTAAATTAAAATGATCTATATATATTGGGGAAAGTAATCTAAGACAAAATAATAAGTAACTTACATATCTTATCCCCTTCCAACCAATGTCTTTTGAAGTAGTCCAAAAACTTAACTTCGTCAACAAATTTTTCAAAGAATGTTCGCATTGCCTCACTAACAACATCATGATCATGAAAATGGTGCATTATCTCACCTAGACTATGAGATAATTCCATGTCTCTTTCAAGGGACGATGCCAATTGAAATGCATCTTTTGACCAAGCACGACGAACATGTCAACAACAAAGGAGGATGCGACAACCCAAAATTTGCCTACAACAAAAATGATATTGTTCTTGTGTTAATTGAATATGATTAATATTTAGCAACCAACTATATTCATCATAAAATGTAATAACAACAAAAATCTAGGTGTACAGGTGCTAATGATAATTCATACATTCATAACGTGAAGAATATTTGTCTCACCTCAATGCTTTAATTTCTTCTAATGCATCATTTGTCATGACAACATTCAGTTTCCAATTTGGGCATATTGTCTTACATGCATCTAGGAGTGGTCTAAGCCACTGGGCTATATCTGATGTTCTATTGCGTGAACACACTGCCCATGCAACAGTAACACTGCTATATTGAGAATCAAAGGCAAGAACTGTGTATAATTGGTACTGCACAAACCAATACAATAATGAACTTCTCAATTTTAAAGTACTAATTATATTGAATGAAACATTGAACTCAATAGAAACATTAAAAAAACTAATGAAACTCACCCCATATTTGTTTGTTCTAAATGTAGAATCCAAAGCCAACATGTTGTTGTGAGAACACTTGACCATCATATCAAGCATCCATTCTGTTTGGATGCCAATTATGAATGGTACATCCTCCCCTTCTGGTCGCTGGTAGAAAAAAATGATTTTTTCTCTTGTTGATACCACTTGTTAACACTCAAAGAATCCTTGGGATCTAATTACTTATCTTTCAAATGGCGGTTGAATATATTGGAGACATATTTTCTACATAAATTAAGGTCTCTATCACCCATCACAGAACCAAAGAGCCCATCAAGGATATGTCGTTCAAATATTGTAACAACTGGAACACCAAGTCCACATAGTGTCTTTATTATTGATTGGATCTCCTTTGCAATACGGAGGGTTCTCAACGACTTTGGATCGCCAGATTTATCATATTTTCCATGGCATGGCCAGCCATTGCAATCTTCATGTAGGTACTCATTATAGATGATAATTGCAACCCCTAACATATCATTCACTTCCTTCGCTATAAATTTGCATTGGCATCCTCTTTTTTGGAAAAAAAATATCTTTCTTAAAGATGGTTGTGGATGTCCTCTAAGATCATTTGGGCCATAACAACATTGGAACCTAAAAAATAGCCAACATTCAAAGAAAGATCATTACATGTAATAGCAATACCAACAATATTTTTTGGAACTTAGCAATACATATTGAAAAAACATATAAATTGGATTAATAGATCATGATAAATACTGACAATGCATAGTTCAAGGATGTTGGACCCATAATAGAAGATTCACCATCACCAGAGCGTTTCCTATGCGATCTTTGTACAAATGTACATGGTGCATCAGGGTTGTTTTGCTCTCCCATAATGAAGTCTTCCAACCTATTGTATGTTATCAGAGCAGTGCGATCAATAATGCCATATTCACGCTATATATCACTCCAAAGAAGGACTTGGTTTGAAAATATTTTTTTGTCTGATAAACTTTGAACAAGAAGTTTCCTAATAAGTGAATGTTTTGTCTTTCGCACCATTATGTCAATTATTGCAATATGCCCCTGTAGCAAATGGTAAATGTAAATCAAACAAAGTTAATTGAAAATATATCTAGTTTTAAAAAAACATTAGATCAAATAGTAAATGTAATGGTAAATTTCCCATATTTCTAAACAAAAATTAATAAATAACCACATACCTTTTCACCCTAGGAAAACTCAAAATTTAATCTCCCCCAATTTCCTGCTACAGTGGTGTATGTCGAGCGTTGATCTCTGAAGTGTGCTTCAATGCTTCTTTATTCGATGAAGGGATCTAAGGCTTCTACGTTTAGGTAATACTATGGGTGAAATTCGCACGCACTCCGCACCTTGGGAAAACTCAAAATTTAATCTCCCCTTGGAACAAATGTCTGTACATATATGGATAAAAGCTTAGTTAGTATGGAAGAAATTTTTGGCGAGCACCATTTTTTACAGAGAAAAGTTCAAATATATTGTTTTAACATTATTGCTGCTAAGGGAAGCCAGTAAGGATTGAAAGCAGAGTTCAAAAATATTGTTTTATCATTATTTCTAAGGGAAGATGGTAAGCATTGAAAGTGAAGTTACAGTATACAGAAAGATGTACTAGTTTTTCTCTAAATTGGGTATCTTTCTTAGAACCTTCACGCCCACCTGAAATTCAAACCTTCCAAGAGACGGGCTGGCCCTCCCAGCCCATCATGTTGTGCTTTACAAATTGGGATTTGAGTGCGTGTGAATGAATGTCTGGTAAGTAAGTGGATCCCATACAAAAGTCACAAATGAATTGTTTCTATATAAGGCTCTCTTTCAGAAATATCCGTAGTTCTACTCAAAATTTAATCTCCCCTTAAAACTCAAAATGCAAAAGTCACGAACGAATTGTTTCTATATAAGGCTCTCTTTCAAAAAGATCCTTCCTTTCTTGAGCAGGAGTGCATATGTTGGAATTATGATCAGCTAATTCCCCCTTTATTCTGCGTGAATGGAGAAAGAGCAAACATAATGAAAAGAGCAAGCAAGATCAGAATGGGCATACAAGCTCGTAAGTCAGTTCTCTAAACGACTTTGTAGGAATGACAAACTTGTTGCTTCAATGGTGTATGTCGAGTGTTGGTGTGTATTCTTGCTGGAGAATGCAAGGTCGAATGAAGCGCTAGTGTGTATGCTTGTTGGAGGACATAGGGTCGAATGAAGCACTAGTGTGTATGCTTTCTGGAGTACGCAGGGTCAAAGGTGTTGAATGTTTGGTGGTGAGTTAACGCGGTGAGTTAAGGTGTAATAATTCAATGTAGGTGCAAGATTGGATATATATTTAATCTGTAGATATGACAGATTTCATCGCATACATATCCATCCCATCCACATCATCCATGACGCTACTTGGCAGCGTGTTTGGGAGATAGTGCACACATCGGGGGTCACCGGGGTCATCGGAAATCCATTGCCGTAAAGCTACTCGAGAGGATATGACAGATTCCATCACATACATATCCATCCCATCCACATCAGCCATGACGCTACTTGGCAGCGTGTTTGGGATATAGTGCACACATCGGGGGTCACCGGGGTCATCGGAAATCCATTTCCGTAAAGCTACTCGAGAGGGAAGATTGCTCCCGAGTTAGCCTACTCCGAATTTTTTTTCAAATTCAAAAATGGGCGCGAAATGAGTAAAGAAGGTTGACGACCGAGGTGTGGCATTAAACATCGAATGACCTCATGTCTCTTCGATCAACTCACTGTACCTCAAGTCCTCTCATGTGTTAAAGGTGGTTTGAGTTATGTCGTTTGCAGGAGAAATGATCGTCAACTATCTAGTTCTTGTTGGAGGGATGGCATGGCATGCTATGCTTGCTGCAAGGGATTTATTTCAATTATGGGACTATGCAACAACTCAATAATAATTTTGGGTTGTTGCAAGGTGGATAGTGTTTGTCCTAATAGTCTACATAGACCTAGAATAATATGTTTTTTTCTTTTACAATGTAATTGATTGTCATAATAAATTGTAAAAACTCAAAACTTGATTGTATATCAGAAAAAGTAAATTTGACTAGGATATGGGATGTTTATACAATAGTATGTTTTTTTCTTTTACAATGTAATTGACTATCATAATAAATTGTAAAACTCAAAACTTGATTGTAGATCAGAAAAAGTAAATTTGACTAGGATATGTGATGTTTATACATATGGGATGTTTATATTTAGAATGTTATATATATATATATATATATATATATATATATATATATATATATATATATATATATATATATTGGATTTAATTTAGAATTTTCTACTGGAGAATGTGTTAGTTAATATGTTGTTAATTAATGGCCCACTGCGACTGAGGAAACCCTAGCGATCCTGCCGTGATTCCCTGAATGTTCTGACCTGCCTACAGCTGCGCCTGTTGCACGATTCACGCTGGTATGATCAGGCACCCTACGGTTGAGAGGCCAGGATGAGCCTAGAAGGGGGGGGCAACCCCCCTCATATAGTAATGTAACTGCCAACGATGGAGAGGGAACAAGAGCCAAGCGACCCACCTTTGAGTCATCGCCACACATGAGAGAACAACTCATGACCAAAACCTAGGGACTCAGAAAAGAAATGGATGTGGAGCCAAGCACATCTCATCCAAAGGCATCTCGAGGATGGGAACCAGGAAAATGCATTACCCAATCGAAAAAACCTCCTAGATATCTCATAATCTCATTGAGGGTAGGAGAACACACCCACTTCATTAGAGAGCACACCCTAATAGGCAAGTTCTTAGGGATCTGGCCTTTCGAGGGAGATTTATTATGATGGATCAAAGATTGGTGGAACCCTAAGGGAGACTACGAGGTTCAACTTAGATCCAAAGGATTTTTCACGATTATCCTCTACAACCTAGAAGACAAGGACAAAATATTTGACAATGGGTCATACTTCTACAACTCGACAGGGTTATTACTGCGATTTTGGACAGACCGCTTCAGCCCTAAAAAGGAGGATTTCACCATGGCCCCAGTCTGGATCAGGCTCTATTCCTTGCTGCAGGAGTTCTGGCTGGAAGAAATACTTATGGGTATAGGAAACACAGTGGGGCAATATGTCAAAACGTCGGAAGCCACAAAGCAAATAAAATACACCTCCTATGCTAGGATCTGTGTTTACATGGATATCTCAAAATCATTACAAGGCTCACTAAACCTTGAATATTAGGATACCAAACAATAGACTATGAGCACATCCCCGTTCGCTGTAGAAAATGTCATGATAACGACCACCTCTTTCGAGACAGCCCCCTCAATTCCTAGGCCCCCAAAACTGGAGAAAACAAACCAAAAGACAACTTCACCACAGTCACAGGCCAGAAACGGAACCCACCAAGGAAGCAGAATCCAAATAGTGCTCCGAAAATATCCACCAAAAACTCCTATTGCATTCTAAATCAATTGTCGAAAGAATAAGAGGTCCAAGATCCACTCAAAGTGAAAATCCAAGAGACAGGAAAAATTCAATCCTCGCATCAATATGCCCAAGGAAAAGAATATCATCAAGGATACAAGCCAGAGGAAAATGGGGACACCCTAATGTAGTTAGACAAGCAAGACTTGGAAGACATAGATCTTGAAAAACTAGAGGAGGCCTTCAATCAGAAGGATCTGCATGCAATCCCTGCAGAACAACTCAGAAAGGTTCATAAGGTGTCAATAGATTCCACATTTGAATCCACTGCACGGTTGGGCATAGCCACAAACTGAGCCACTGACTCAAAGCATGGCCCATGGGAAAACAAGAGACGAGGTTGCAAATCCACCCACCAGCTCATCAAATAGGTAGGGAACTTTATGCTCAACTCAGGCCAGGTTCAAAGGCTCTCAGAGGGATACCTCCATCCATCGCCCCAATCATCATGATGAAGATCATAACCTGAAACATTAGAGGACTCAATGGAATATCCAATCATAGGACTCTTAGAGACTGTATACGCACAGAAAATCTAGATGTTCTACTGTTGCAAGAGACCAAATGTGTTGGAGCATAAGCAAAGACTATCTTTCACCACTACTGGAAAGGGTGTGACTCCCTCCACATAGACTCCACCTGCAGGTTAGGGGGATTAACAATCCTATGGAATCCTACAACTATTACAATAGATCGACCCTTCTCCACAATAGGTATGATCACAACACACTTCAAAGTCATAGGATCTACCAAGGAAGGGGAAATCACGAATGTTTGTGGACCTCAAAGCCTACAGGACAAAGAGAACTTCCTGAAGTCAATAAATTCCATCAAATCACTATTGAGCATGCTCAACTGGGTCCTGGGAAGGGACTTCAATATGATCCTGACACTGGAAGAGAAACCTGGGGGCACCAAACAGCTAGAGCAAGACAGTGGTAAGTTCAGAACCCTCATAGACCAGCTAAATCTTGTAGATATAGAAACCCGAAATGGCATTTTCACCTGGTCCAATCGCAGATCTGGACATCAGCAGGTTACTTACCGGCTAGACCGATTCCTCATAAGGGAAGCCCTGCTAGTGGAGGATCCTGCCATAGAGGCCAACATTCATCCAAGACCAGGCTTGAACCACTGCCATGTCTCGCTCTCTCTCGACGCAGGATCGACGTCGAAACTCAAACCCTTCAAATTCTAGAAATTTTGGCTTTCCCACCCTGACTTTCATCAGCTCGCATCTTCCTGGTGGAACCAAGCAGAAATAGAACATGGTACCTGCATGCCCAAATTTCAGCAGTGACTCAAAAACTTCAAGATACATCTGAAGCTTTGGAATAAAACCACCTTTGGGAACATCTTTCAACGAATGCATGAAATTGAGGATAGAATGGAAACTTTGCAAAATACCTTCATTTTAGGAATAAGAACCACATAACTAATGAAGGAAGAAGAGGAGCTTCAAGCATAATTAGAAGAACAGAAACAACTGGACGAAATCCTATGGCGTCAGAAATCCAGGGTTCAATGGCTCAAAGAGGTTGAGAGGAACACCAAATTCTTCCATAGAGAAATGGTGCATCAAAGATACATAAATATGATAACTCAGCTGGAGGACGCTCAAGGTAACCCCATCAGAGAGCATAACAAAATTGTTGAGGAACTAACAAACTACTACAAAGAACTTCTAATAGAAACCAATGATGATAGAGCGTCAACAATCGACAAAATAACTAGGCACATACCCTCCCTGGTAATTTAGGAACATAATGAAGCCATAATGAGGCCCATCACTCAAGAGTAAATGGACCATGCAGTCAAATAAATTCCCTCATGGAAAGCACCAGGTCCAAATGGCTTCACTAGGGACTTCTTTCATCATTGTTGGGATACGATCAAGGAAGAAGTTTGGCAGGTGGTGGAGAAATCCAGAACCTTAGGCCAAGTCCTCTCAGCCCTCAATGCAACCTTCCTCACTCTCATCCCGAAAGAGGAGAGGGTCATTCACCCCAAACAGTACAGACTGATTTCCCTATGCAACGTCATCTACAAAATCATCACCAAGGTCATAGCCACGCATCTCAAACCAATTCTACCTTTTGTCATATCCAAAGAGCAAGTGGGCTACGTGGAAGGCATGAAACTCGTGGACAGTGTCATCCTCACACACGAGGTTATCCACTCGTTGAAGACAACTAAGGTCCCAGGTATTCTCATCAAACTAAACCTATCTAAGTATTTGGACAGAGTCAGTTGGCAGTACATGCGCTCCTTTCTATAAGCCTTTGGTTTTGACAACCACTAGGTGAATTGGATCATGCGTCTCACCTCTTCAGCCTTCTTCTCTATCCTGGTCAATGGATTTCCCTCCCAATCCTTTTCCCCTACTAGAGGAACTCGTCAAGGAGACCCCCTCTCTCCCTTCCTCTTTGTTTTAATGGCGGAAGGATTGGGATGCTACCTTAAAGCCTCGGTCTTGGAGGGTTCCCTTAAAGGCCTTCCCCTACACAACTCAACCAACCCCCTCACATATATAGTTTATTGATGACACCCTCCTCTTAAACACTCTGATAACTCAAGAAGCCACCAAACTCAATTCCATTCTCACTGTCTTTGTGGACGCATCGAGAATGGCCCTTAACCTCAATAAATCTAAGCTCTACTTCTTCAATACACCAATAGTCATAAATAATCACATTTCCCACCTCCTTCGTATAACCAAGAGCTCCCTTCCATCCAATTATCTTGGCATACCCCTCATAGGTGCGCCTGCATGCTCCATCTCCTGAGACAGTCTGCTTCTCTTCGTATCCAATAGAATCAACAACTGGACCTTTAGACCTCTTAATATCGTAGCTAGGATGGTGCTACTCAAGTCTATCCTACAAGCCTTTCCAACCTACCTCTTCACGGCTCTAGCAACACCCAAATCCGTCATTCGGGCCGTCAGGAACATACAACACAGCTTCTTATGGCATGGGCACCACCCTGATAAAAAGTGGGCTTTAGTGGGCTGGGATAAGCTTTGTAATCCTAAAGCTATGGGTGGACTAGGGCTCCGAGACCCAGGAAAACTTAATCAAGTTATGGGAGATAAAATGTGGTGGTGATGGCTTAAGCACCCTATAGAACTCTGGGCACAAATTTGGAAACATAAATATGCACCGACCACCCGAGCAGCAAAACTAATCCGATTCAACGACCAGATTCAGGGATCCAATATTTGGAACACGACCTGGCTCAACAGACAACTAGTCCAACAATATTCTTTTTGGGAAATCAGGAATGGGGAAAGTGCATTGTTTTGGTAGGACTCATGGCAACATCAAATGCCTCTAGCCACTCTAGAAGAACTCAATCCCCTACGTCAATCACTGCAACCCGAGATCTTCAAATGGGTTAAGGATCTTTGGAGAACGTCTGACATGAATGTGTCATGGCGCAAATAGAAGACATAACACCAGGAATTACATCTCCCAAGAGAAATGGACCTCCAAGTATGGAAAGCCTACGCAAACCAACAAAAAATCTCCACCAAGGTAGGCCCGAACATTCTCAGATAGGGGCACTCCACAACTGACAATTTTTTAGTCAAAGAAGCCTACTATTTGCAGGGGAACTATCAAAATCAAGTCAACGAGAGAATATGGGGTAATATCTGGAACCCAACACTCTTGCCTAAAGTGTTCATCTTCCTCTGGCTCATAGTTCAAAACCGCATCCTCACCTGGGACAATCTTAAAAAGTGGGGTTTCATAGGCCCCTTAATTTTCCCCCTTTGTCAGCAAAAGGAGGAAACGATGGAACACCTTTTCAACCATTTCCACTGCAGTCGGAAAATTTGGGATTTGGGGTTTCAAATAATGCACCGTTCCAACACAAACAAGAACAACATCAACGACACTATAGAAAATTGGAACTCGATCTCCTTTTAGAACCCAATTCTAACACACATCTGGTAGCTCCTACCAGGCTTCACTCTCTGGCAAATTTGGAAGGAAAGAAATAAAAGAATCTTTCAGTCAAAGGCCTCACCCCCCACCTCCACTTGGGACAGAATCATGAATCTAATCCGAGAAACAATCAAAATCAGGCATTGGAATATTGAGGACTAAAAATGCAGTCTGGATGAATGGCATATACTTTAAAACTGGCACCTCAGCCTGTATGACACACCCCCCTCCACAGTATTCAACCACTCTACTATAAGACCAACCACTTGGGACCCCCCACCATTTGGATTCATAAAGATTAATTTTGATGGGGCTTCAAAAGGAAATACGGGCCCAGTGGGCTTTGGGGCGATCCTCAAGAACTCAAATGGAGAAATCCTCCACCTAGTAGCAGGTTATCTAAACATCAACATAAACAACATTGTTGAGCTCTGAGCCTCCTAAGAGGGACCAAGATAGCCATAGATCATCATTACAACAAGATCATTACGGAGGGGGACTCCCAGATCATAGTCCAACTCATAACCAAAATTCTTCATGGAGAACACCCCCTTGAAGTCTCACCCATTTGGAGACTCCCAGGACTCTTGGAGGACTTTGGCTCCCTCCTACGACCCAGCCTCACCATCATCCCCTCTCATGTGAAAAGGGATGCAAACAAAGTAGCATATTTCCTGGCAAATGAAGCAGGGGCTACCATGACAGAGTTGATCCATTGGAATGCCCAAACTTCACCTCGATCTGAACTCTCAGACCGATGCCAAGACTTGTCTAGGATGGACTACCCAATCCTGGACGGGGTGCCACATAGCACACAAGGGCCACGTAACACCAACCCTAGCCAAGCCATAAATATGGCAAGTTGGCTCCCATCCGCTCTCCATTAATAATGGGAGCCCGCCTTAACTGCTTGTCAAGAGTCGAAGAATGGCTCCCTCGTGTGAGCAGAGTGACGACAAGGAAATTCAATTATTCGGGGGCAATAATGGGAGCAGTCATGTCGCCCCTCCTTGATATCACCCAGCCTTTACCATTTCGCCCTTGACCTGCACCAGGAAAGCATCTCAGTGCTCTGGTGTAGCCATTGCAGAACCTTTTGCTAGCTTTCCATCCACATTACCTTTTCGATGGCACGTGAGAGAGGCAAGCCGCATCACGACCCTGCCTAACACATTTTGGTAGCGCGACAGAGGAGGCGACAGATGCTAGAGCGGGAACTCTGCATAGCCCGCACTTAGTGAATTCAGGCAGCATGTAGAGGAGGAATGGTCAGGTCACCTCCAATGGCTTACGTGGAGGAAATAATTTCGGAGGAACCTATCCAGATCCCTCCAGAGTCCCTTGTCTTCATTGTGCCAGAGAATTGGCAACCCCCAATCAACTTCTTTGTGGAAGACACTAATCCGGCCACTGCGACTCACTACGAGACCATCACCATGGAGGCAAAAGTAGAAGAGGTCCACGTATGCATCGTCGAGGAGGAATTCCACCACATGGACTCTCGGGATGCTCTACTTCCAGAAGGCTATGATATTTCTAGCGCCACAGCGAGGGACGGGGACCCGGGGAAGGAGGAGGGAACACAAGGACGACGCGCAACGATGGAGCACAGGACAGAGTGCAAGATGCTACAGGCGAGGTTGTGGAGGGTCTGGGTGGCATGACGATGGAAGGTGGCGAGGTTTTTGCACCACTTCCTATCTCGATTGTACCGGAACCATGGCGTTCCCACCCACTCTTCTTCCACCCGGATCAATTGGAATTGGTGTTTGATCTGAGAAGGCAGATGGTAGATCAGGTTCACTGTGGCACTCTCATGCACCAACACGTCGATATGTTGTATGAAGCATTCTCCAATGCGCCGGCGGAGCAAAAATGTCCGACGTGTGCAAGATCCTTTTCTGTGTCGAATCGCAATGGACCGCACAATGGAGACCCTGACGAAGCTACTTCTGGTGCTAACGGGTAATTGCATGGCTTGAAGTTCTTTCTGGTTCTGGTTAGGTGTCAGTCTAAACTCTTTTTGGTTCAGTTCCATGTCAAGCCTAGTTTTAATTCTAGTTTTAATGATCAATGTAAAGACTATAGGCCGCCACCCGCCCTGGTTTCCTCTCGGCAAAGCAGATGGCGGACCACCTTTTTTGGACATGGATATCTAAGGCTGTCAACTGGCTCGGTTTCCACTAATTCGACAGAACAATTGGCAGCCTAGTAACATGTGTTATTTTTATATGTGATATGCTATAATAGGATATGCCCCTCTTTTTATTTAAAAAAAAAAAAGAATAGAATTTTTTACTTTTATTTATTCAATCTATTTTGGTGGTTAAATATTGTTATTTAGATGTAGATTGAAAACAGGAATTTGAAAATCTTTTATGGTAGATTTTATTCACAGTTTTGATGTTTCGAAAACAATTTTGTTATTGGAATATGATTATATGTGGATGATGGGTAGATTCGTATGTGAAAATGATGTCAACAATCGAGCTCATCTTGGATGAAAAATTGAGTGTAGAGGTAAACTATAATTATTAATTGTTATATTTTATTGAAAATTTTAAAGAAATGTGATACAATGAGTTCTCTATATAATTTTTATCTCTTTGACCATGCTCATATTTGTAAGTATAATTCTGACATCTTATAGTATGGATGTTGTTTTAAACATAATTCACATCTTGTAGTGTAGATGTTGTTTTCATTATTTGAATTTTTCTTCTTCTTCTTTTTTTGGGTAAAGATGGATGTGGATTTTAGTGCCCTACCATAAATCGACTATGGATTTATTTAAATAAATTTAAGTATAGATAAAAAAAATATATTTTATCTTATCATAGATATATGTGGATTTTAGTGCCTACCATAAATGTGCTATGGGTTTACACTTAAATAAATTTACTTATAGCTCAAAAAGAAATATTTTATTAATTAAAATAAAACAGGACTCAAAAAAGTTAACCTTCTTCCAATTTTCTTTTAACACTCACGACCACGATCAAGGTTGGAATTTGAAATCCAAAAAGAAATATTTTATTAATTAAAATAAAACAGGACTCAAAAAGTTAACCTTCTTCCAATTTTCTTTTAACACTCACGACCACGATCAAGGTTGGAATTTGAAATCCGTCCTAGTTCTATTGATCATTTATAAAAAGAATGTTGACGAGTATGATATAATTCTTACCATATTTGACAACTAAATGTTCCATGGCTGACAATTCCATTCCTCAAATTCCATCCCCGTTAGTATAAATTTGAAAAGAATAAATTTGACTAGTATAAACTTGAAAAGGATAAATTTGAAATTCCAGAGCTAAGTATGGGTACCTAATTTCACATCAGTAGTATTATTACGCGTACCTTACCTCACTTGATGTGCGGAGTCAATTACGTAGTAATAGAGTACGCGACACGTGAAGTCTGTAAGGTTTTACAATACAATCAATGTGGTGTCTCTTTCGCTGAGATTATTTCAATGGAGCCTTTGCACGGAATGTAGACACATCCCAGAAATCGATATGGAAAAATGTATATGAACATACCAATAATGTAGGTTTAAAACTCGTCAATATTGCCATGAGAATTAGAGGGTGAGTTATGAAATCTGTATTAGGAGGGTATACCAATTCTAGCTTAACATATGAAATCACTATTTAAGATTTTTTTTTGTTTAGGTTGTCAACCCTATTGAGTTAGGCATAGGCACATCTAATTATGGAACATGTATTGCTCTTATGCATAAAGTTGAAGTGGCTTCAAGTTATGGAACTAATCAGGTGTGTACGTATGGGGTGGTAGGTGTACTAGTAAGGTAGTATGATCTTGAATAGGATAATGTGACGTAAGTTGTGGAATTAACCACTTGGTTATGTATAAGGGTGGAGTGCACTGTATGCTAGCTTAAGTTGTGGAATTAACCATTTGGTTATGTACCAAGGTGGGAGGTGTACTATATGTTAGCTTGATGGGAGAATTTGAATCTTCAATTAACGAGGAGAATATGAGATAGAATAATCTCATAATATGAAGGTTGGGACCAGGATATGATTAAGAGAGAATTTAACATGTTGATGAACCATACTAGATAAGTGGAAGTACAACAACTACTTACCCATGTATCAATTAAAATTTGTGAGCATAGACATTGCACAAATTATACACACAAATAATAATTTCTATTACCCTAAATCAAATTACAATACATGAATATATAGTTGGAATCAGATCCAACTATCTCCAAACATAGAGATAGTTGTTGAGAGAATCTTTCAACAACCTTCTACGAATCTTCAACACATTCAAACCAAATCCAAACCAATCTATTGTAAGCATTATTCCAACACCCTCCCATAATGCTTACATTATAAAAACTTACAATACTCAATAAAAAATTACAATATTAATCATTTTCTTTCTTTGTCTAACTAGTCTTCATCACCACTCCTATCCACTCTGAAATCCTCTCGTGTACGCTCTTTCTTCTCCACAACTTCGAGCTTCCCTTTCAACTCATTTAAGATAACACCGCTTCTGAGCATCATTGACGTACTTGTAGAACTGACGCTTCTTGACCTCTCGAAGGACAATCTCGATATTGAATCATCCTATGGATACACTACCATCTGTGAAATCTCCCCAAAGAGAAAATTTGGAGAATTATATAGGAAAGTGATTTGGATACTACATATATTCAGTAGTCAATCATACAATTGAGCTTCTTAAACACACATAAAATAATACACACATGTAGTTGTTGATCTTGAAGCCCTAAGCACAATAAGATCCACCAGCATATAACAGAACGTAGATATAACCGAATTAGCAATATGTTCTTTCGGCACCGAATAACTCCAAGAACTACTAATTTAAATTACATTACTCTTTTCTTGATTGGTTCTGCTTCAATAATTTTACAAACAAACAACAAGAATCACTAAAATCATTGCTAATTTAAAAATGCTTCGGTTGCACCCTTCCTTTGAAATTTCGCTTACTTCATTTCAGTCATCTTCGCTTCCAAACAATCAAGGTTTGAAATTCGAATCCTTCACAATCAGACTGGCTTGCGCACGCAGTTGGAGTACGCAGTGCTACAAAATTTCTTGATGCCACCGTTAGATCGAACAACTTCAATCTCAAATTGAAAGTCACAAACTGTTGAGCCCCATCCAACATTTAATCCAACTCAGCTCACTCAATCCAACTCAGCTCGAGTGAGTTCCCTCAGGCTCGTGCGTTGACCACAATTTTTACTATTTCGACCAATCCGTCGACCTCCTCAATCTTGATTGCCTTGATTTCCACGCACACGGGGTAGGCTGTCGTGGGCTTTGAGCATGGTCTCCAGAAATTTTGATACACAACGACTCCTTCTCCAGTGATCTACACACCCAGTAGATGACAACTCTCTTAATAAAAAATGACTGATGTTGCTCTCTCCTATCCGGACGTTGGCTCTCCTCTCACAAATGTATCGTGCTCTTTTTCACACAACGACACATGCTTGGAACTATTATTTTACACAACAAATAAATAAACAATGGAATCCACTCCCCTATGCTAACAAATTTACAAAAGTTCGCTTATCATGACTCTCACATCTTCTGGCTATCCCGTGAGGGATTTAAGCCAGTCCAGGTTTTGATACCAAATTAAAATTTGTGAGCATAGACATTTCACAAATTATACACACAAATAATAATTTCTATTACCCTAAATCAAATTACAATACATGAATATATAGTTGGAATCAAATCCAACTATCTCCAAACATAGAGATAGTTGTTGAGAGAATCTCTCAACAACCTCCTACAAATATTCAACACATTCAAACCAAATCCAAACCAATCTATTGTAAGCATCATTCCAACAATATATGTAGATTGATTTCTTTTTATACTTATGTATCTCACTAGATGGATTTCTTTTTATACCGAGGCATGTCACTAGAAATAAAAGGAGGAAGAAGTAGTTTTCATGGCATCAAGCACTATGAAGTTGAAAGCTATAAATGAAGACATGACTCAAACAAGGACAGCTAACTAGTTGATTGTACCATCTCTAATGGTATTGAACTCAGGTACGCCTTAACCAGATGTGTCCCCATGGCTCCAAGTTAAGCTACCCTCATTGGATTATTTAATATAATATTTGTGGATCCTCATTGGATCATTTAATATAATATCTATGGGTGGGTGGGGCTCTCATTGAATCATTTAATATAATATCTTTGGGTGGGTGCAATCAACCCTCATTGGATTATTTAATATAATATTTGTGGATCCTCATTGGATCATTTAATATAATATCTATGGGTGGATGACGCTCTCATTGAATCATTTAATATAATATCTTTGGGTGGGTGCAATCAACCCTCATTGGATTATTTAATATAATATTTGTGGATCCTCATTGGATCATTTAATATAATATCTATGGGTGGGTGAGGCTCTCATTGAATCATTTAATATAATATCTCTCAGTGGGTGCAATCAACCCTCATTGGATTATTTAATATAATATTTGTGGATCCTCATTGGATCATTTAATATAATATCTATGGGTGGGTCGGGTTCTCATTGAATCATTTAATATAATATCTCTGGGTGGGTGCAATCAACCCTCATTGAATTATTTAATATAATATTTGTGGATCCTCATTGGATCATTTAATATAATATCTATGGGTGGGTGGGACTCTCATTGAATCATTTAATATAATATCTCTAGGTGGGTGCAATCAATGACTATGTCAAAGTGTCCTATGACTGCTCCGTTAAGCTGCTCTCATTGGAATTGAACCTTACTCAATAGTGAAAATTCCTAGCTTTCCACCATTAAATCCAACACCTTAAACAATTATTTTACAATATTATTAACATAATTATTTCTTTATTTCTCAGGTGTACTAAGTTATTTAAATTTTTATATTTATTTATTTATTTATATCTTCCTATTCTTATTGGCATCCATTGGTCTTCTTATGGACACAGAGATATAAGATAAAAGATGAATTGTTTAGTGTGCAGTCAGTCAAACGTACGTTTTAGTTGGCGAATTAATAAAACCTAGCCGGTAGTTACTTCCACCGTATCGATTCAATGATTGCATGCTTTTCCAAACTTGAATCAACGTCCTGTAGATAAAAATAGGATCGTTTTCAAACATTAAATCAATGAATCCACATTTACTCTCCCAAGGAGCATATATATTGGTACAAGTAGCGTCTGATTTCGATGTGCCACAACATGGTTAGTGAAGTTGTTTGTACAAGTATGATATAATTAAAATGGTACAAGTTAAGAGTCCGAAAATTGCATGAAAAATATATTTGATTAGTAAGGTTTTGTTGGACTAATGGCCGCACCTTTAGTGAACTAGGTTAGTGAACTAGGTGTGTTGGACTAACGGCCATGCTGGGAACATGGGACTAACCGCCATGCTGGGAACATGGGACTAACCGCCCATTCAAGGTGATGTTGCTGATTTGAAAGTTTACTAACACTTGCAGGTTTTGATGTAATGGTAAATCTTAACAGGTTTAACATCACGAACTGATAGAATACCAACCTCTTGACAACGATTTGTATTGAGCAATATCATGCACCATGTAAGCGCACCATGTAAGCAACAGAAATTGTAAATCACGAGCCCCCAAGCCATTCTACGAAGTGAAACGTTGTCATGTACCGCTATAAGAGTATATAATTTCTTAATAATGGCTGCAACATCTGAATCAGTAATTTCCTTTTGTTTTCTAAATTCGTGTTGCAGTGGTAAAGTACTTACAAAATCTGTATAAAAGACTAAATTTAAGCCTTCTTACAGTGAAAGAAGAAGCAATTGACTTGGATCGTGTTGTCGAATGATATTCTACTATGGTGATCTAAGAGTTGGGTAAAGATTCAGAAAAATATGTAATCACATGAACTTTTGTTATTCAAGTTCTGTAGCATGTTATATGCATATCATATGAATCTATTTTAACCTTCAATCTAATCGGCATGGAAAGAGATAAAAACGTAATGCTATCGGATTAAAAAAATTGTCCTTCATATGAATGTAGGTTAATTAAAAGATTTCAAAAATAAAGATAAATGCAAGATAGTGATGCTTTTAGGTCAACTATTTTAACTTTCCATTTAATGCAATACTCTGAAGTTAAAAGTTTAAGAACAAAGATGAATACGGACGTTTGAAGCAGGTTCTGCATTTACGTATTTATTTGATTACCTCAGTTATCACTATGATGCATTGCCCTTGCTGAACGGAGTGGGTTAACTCAGAAGCAATCTTTTATGATGCATTGCCCTTGCTGAACGGAGTGGGTTAACTCAAAAGCAATCTTTCCTTCATGTTTTCAGGCGATTTGTTTTTAAATTTCTTGCCAATCAAAAATTCTAATTGATTTTCTGAATATTTAGGTTGGTTTAAAATGGAGAAGAACAGTTAAGATCAAGTATTGAAATGCATGGAACTTTGATCCATGCACAACTCAGACTAACCCTAAAAATTTAGCCAAATTCAAACCCGAAAATTTAACAGAAAAACCAGTCTGTTTGCTCCCTAGTTAGCTTACTCCCTTGCGGAACCACTTGGATCGATTATCAATTATCATGTCATGAAAAGCTGTACTACGTACAGACCTATATTACAATAGTAGTAATAGTACTGGTAGCTAATTTCATATATAGTAGTATTAGTACGGGTACCTAATCTCACAAGATGTGCGGAGTCAATTACGCGGGAATAGAGTACGTGACACGTGAAATCTGTCGGGTGTTACAGCACCATCATTGTGGGTGTCTGTTGCGCTGAGATTATGTCATTGGAGCCTTTGCACAGAATGTAGACACATATATACGTGAGTCGTGACTACATGATGTTTCACTCAGAAATAGACATGGAAAAATCTATATGAGCATACGAATAATTTAGGCTTAATACCCTTATTGCCTTGAGGATTAGACGGTGAGTTATGAAATATGTATTAAAAGCGTACACACAATCCATGGTAAAGATAGTAACCACTTACTTCAACAGAAAATTAACTTCGCCTTTGATACGGGGCATTCAAATCGCCCCCTCCCGAATCTGGCTGATGATAAATTGCAGAAATGGGAGGTTGCATTGTATAATTTTGAGTATCTGGGTGGATTTAGAGTATGGGATCCTATCCAGATTGCAATTTGCAAGTGTTGAAATCGTAGTTTTACATTGAAGTGAATTTTTCTGATCAGATTTTCAGATTAAGGAGAAAAAACTATCTAAAAAATGATGGTTCAGTAGTCTAAAAGTTGTTGTGTCTAGAGTTACTTTCTACACTGAAATATCAGAAAGATGTGTAATTCTTTCCTGACCAGATTTTTCAGATCAAGGAGAAAAAACTATTTAAAAAATGATGGTCTAGTAGTTTATTAGAAGTTGTTGTGTCCAGAGTCACTTTTTACACTGAAATATCATAAAAATGTATAATTATTTCTGTGCTTAACATAGAGTTAACAGGTTGGGCCTTAGAAATAACACATTTTACAATGTCATTTGGTCATTTTTCACCCACTTTACCTTTTCATCCTCATTCCTTTCATCAGTCATATTTTTGGATCTGTCCATTTTTACCCTACAAGTGGCATGTGTACACTAAAATGGTCGATTTTCCATGCTTTGATGATTATTTAGGGTAAATATTGTGATTTCTTAACTTAATTTTGAAATTCAGTTTCCATGTAATTTCAAAACAGAGGAAGAGGAATCTCGAAAATATAAAATATGAGTTT
Organism: Picea engelmannii; assembly: GCA_009831015.1. Lineage (NCBI taxonomy): Eukaryota > Viridiplantae > Streptophyta > Pinopsida > Pinales > Pinaceae > Picea > Picea engelmannii. The sequence continues at coordinate 328,393 of ML782947.1, forward strand.
TGTGCATGAAAAACAAGGGTGGTATGTTAGAATTTTCAAAACGTGGTCATTCTCGTAACTAGCCTGCAATTTGTAGTAGCAAAGTGGTTTGACCAATTTGTAGTCCAAATCCACAAATTTGGGCATATGGATCTCATGGACCATGATTTTATTATCCTCTTCAAACAACCTTAGACTAAATCAAAGATTTGATGGTGAAGAGATCCATATATTTGGGATCTAATATTTGTTGGTTGTAGAGCCACTTGTTTAGAATTTGATGTCATCTTGTTGCAACTCATTTTTATTTTTGTGAAGGAGAAGTTTTATGTATAAATATGAGAGGATATCATGATAGTTGGAGAGTTAGAGATAGAGGAGAGAAAGGAGTTATATATTGGAGAGTCAATTCAATATTATTGTAATCCTTTGATGTTGGAATAAAGAGCTTGTTGTTTTAAATCAAGAATTCCTTGTTGTAGTCATTCTTGGCAGTATATACCAAGAGAGGCAGGGCCCCCTCTCTCTCATTTCATGTTCATTTCTTTATGCTATTTCATTTATGCAAGTGTGGGTTTCCCTACAAAGTAAGTTATTGAAGTTTGAGTTTTATATTAATCAAAAAACCACCTGATGCTCTTGCTTCTTGACCAAAGGAATGTGGTTAATGGTTGAAAGAAAACCACTTGATGCTCTTGCTTATCGACCAAAGGAATGTGGTTAATGGTTGAAATATAAGTCCAATGACCAAATTGAATTATGTAGTCTTTCATTTCATGATTTGTAAACTACCATGGATATTCCACTGGAATAGTTCGTCACAACAAATCTGAGAAATAACTGAAATATTTATTATGGGCGTTATTTTTCCTTTAGATTTCCAGAATATTTAGTTATTGATTTGTTGCTATTGCATAAAACAGATAAAATACAGAAAATAGAGAACAATAAAATACAATCACACCATCCAAAAATAAACACAAGATATGACCTCGGAAGCCTAATATGGGAGAAAACCCATCTAGAAGGCGAGGCTTCTTTGCTCTCTTTTCTATGGTATAGAAATGATGCAAGTAAAAGGAAAGAGACACTATATGTTGAGTTTCCTTAGACCTATGGCATGTATGGCTGCTACAGGATATCTCTTTCTCACTTATGTTGATATAATACCACTCTCATATGTTTTTCTCAGCTATGGAATAAGGTATAATGCAAAAGAAAGGAACCCTTTGGCCTGGTATTTAACATAGCGTGATAACCATCTAGGGATAGTTTTTTGACTTCCTGAACCTTCCATTGTGATATGGTTTTGGACCTTCTATAAATTTTTTAGAAAATCCACTATGTGGCTAGCCCCATGTGTCTAAATAATGGAGGTTGATGTGGCATCCACTCACACCATGGTGGTCAATATGGTAGGTGAACTTGCGGGAGGCATAAATTTCTCATACGAACTTCGATTGATGAACGATATGCATCATTGGAAAGGTATCTATGTGTAGAATTTAGAATATTACTCCATACTATATTTTCGACAAAAAAAGTGTCATTTGATTCCTCAAAATGGCTATGGATGATTTCAAATGATTTTTTGGACCCAAATTTTCAAATTTGGACTAGGTGTCGAAATGGCCCTGCAAGTTGATTCCTCCAATTTTTCCACCTAGAAAATAGTGAAATAGATGAAAAATATTATAATGATCCAATCCATATCACCGCAAGTGTTATTGACCTAGAGTGGTGTGCATCAGAGATATGAATGTTTGTTAACTGTGGGAATCCAAGAGATAGCTGAGAAGCTATAGGAATCTAACCTACAACATAAGATCCTATGATTTTAATTCATTCTTCGAGTGAGTTTATTTCGATTTTAATAAATATACAAGAATTAGTCGAGCCATGGAGTAGGTAGTTGATCATTGTAGCAGAGAACTTGTATCCTTGACTCTGATTCTTGGGAGTGTCTTGTGAAACAAAACACTTTTGAATTCAACTTGGTTAGCCTAGAGTTAGTTTCCTACTCATGCATATTAGTTGATCATTGTAGCAGAGAACTTGTATCCTTGACTCTGATTCTTGGGAGGGTTTTGTGAAACAAAACACTTTTGAATTCAACTTGGTTAGCCTAGAGTTAGTTTCCTACTCATGCATATATTGTTTTATCATCTCACAAGATTACGATCTCCCTGGTTGATATTTTAATGGACAACAATTTAAGAAATTGAATTGATCGATACTTTTGGCTTCGTTGTCGAGGAGATGCTAAAGGGACTAAGCATAAGTAATTTGGTTTTCAGTCCTTTCATTTAATATTGATGCATGAAAAGGGGAAATCTACTCATGTAAACACACAACCTGGTGACAACAGGGTCTTAGTAGTTGTTCAGGGGTCAAAGTTCCCTTTAACTCATCAGCAGGAATCACACCCAGAGACGAGGCCCAATTAGAGTCTTCCCTATTTGGGATGACATGATTCTTCGAATTAACGGTCTAGAAAGTTTTGATGGGATTTACTGTGTTATTGAATGTGTATTTATAGACTATTTTATGTTTCTTTATAAGTTCATTTATTAAGTGTTCGACGATTGATTTGTTAAGGAGGCTAGGTTTAGGATAACCTCTTACCTATAGCACGTAGATGACACCTCTCTTCAATCAATATCAAAGAATAATGTTTCATTATTGATCAAGTGACAAACATCATCTAAGAAAAGGAAGATATATGCAGAAATGACAAATAACCGAAAATATTTCTAGTTAATGTATAACACAATTTGATATCACCATGATATTCATGTCAACATATATTCAGTGACTGCAAAATTTCAAGATAACTTAAACACAATCAATGTCTTACTAAATCTCTTATAGTAGTCAACAACAAAGAAAAAAAATCCACAAATTATGTTACTCAACAAGCTTTGGAAAAAAAATGTTTTCGAGTCCACATGACCTTCTGAATTAGAATTCAAAATAATTCTTTGTCTGATTCTTTCACTTATTAAAAACCACTATCGACCCTTCAAAACGAGGCTGTCCTTTTTATTTATACGAAAAACACAAGTGAAAAATAGCAACAACGTTCTTTTAATTAAAGAAAACAAAAATATAAAGTGGTTCTTGTTCACATGAAAACCATGAGTGAGATCCAGTTATCTCATAGGATTTTCCTTGTCATAATCAAACCACTGGGAGAACATATCTTCATAGGTGTGTAGGTACGAAAATCGATGTTGATCCATCGACATGCCGAGATTATCCTTCATTCCCATGACTCGTTTTCTGAATTGATCTATCTCAAACCTTAGCTATCGTAGGGCACATACTGCTCCTATCAGTCTGTCAGCGAGTCTATTCACTTCTCCCTTTTCAAGTGCTCGAATATCTCGAATCTTCGCTCCAATTTCTGTATCGATCTCTCCGAACCGTTGGACTATAACATGCAAATAAACGAATTCATCAAGAATGTTGAATTCTAGGAATTGAAGGTCTATCATCTTCTGGTTTATGTTCTTCCAATTTCTAAGACACTCCTCCCATATCTCCTTCATTTTATATTGTGGTTCAATTACAAATTGTATCCAATATTCTATTGTTATCCCAATCTTGACTAAGGTATTTTCTGTAAGCATCCTAACTCCATGTTCTTCTTCCCCTCAACCCTTTTGGATCTCTCTTATATACTCGATTTGTACCAGTAATTGATGAGATTTCTCTGACCATGTCATCATTTATTTATATGCTACAAGTTCGAGGAAAGTATCCTCTTGGTAACTTATAATATCGATCATAAAACCTCTTTATCCGATTCGACCTAAGTATAAATCTCCCCAAATTCAATTCCCATGAACCTAACTTCCTGGGTAGTGTCTTTATAGTATTCCACCTGATGTCTGAGCTGCACCAACTCTTATCTCATAGAATTGGATTCTCGTTCATCATCCCTTGACCTGTCTATAGTGGCACTAGATATAGCCATACTTTCTCCTAATAACTCACTCACCCTGTATTGTCCTGCGTCTAGCAGGGTTTCTTCCATGGTGATCATTACCACACTCTCAAAAGTGATTCTCCTCTTTTTTCTAGTTCTCTTCACTACCAATTGTATTTTCCCGTCATAAACGATGGCTTGAACATCAAATACTTCATCCACCGGCTCTACGATTGGTTGGTTGCCCCATGAGAGATAATTTTCTAAACTTCCTGGTGTATGAAAATGCTCCAGTACCATCTCTTTTCCTATGTTGACTCTTGGTTCCTTATGACTGGTTCCTTCACCTTTTTCTTGTTCCATTTGAGACTTCCTAGAAGCTCATGTTGACCCCATCCCTGTCCTAATAAACAAATCTCCAATTTGTTCTGTTCTTGGGTCATTTCCCCCGATCTCTACTACTGTGTTTTCAACTCGGATAGCTTGGCCCTCGGAGTGTGGAATGTTTTGAAGGTTCCATAGTGATTTCCTTAGGTTATTTGTTTCCATTGAGCCAAGAATTCTCTTCTCTTTTGTTGGTGTTACCTCTTGATGAATCTTCAACATCTGGGTTTCCTTTATCTTTTCCTTTCGTTGGTTCATCACTTCTCCTGATGGTAGCTTCATTACCATTCTCATTTTTATATTTTTGTTCCGCATGGACTTTGGTGTTGCTTCCCTCTTTATTCAGTGGTTGGGGTGTTTGGTTTGGGGTGCTATGATCACTTTAAATTGTATCCAACCCTATTTCCTCACATAAATATTTTGTTCCTTGGGACATCCTATCTAATGCCTCTATTAATTATTCATTTACAATAGGCACTAAAGTGTTTTCCTCCACATTGTCACTATATATTGTCATCAAGTCAACAATGATAAGAGCTACTTGTCCTAGGAAATTCGAACAAATAGTTGGTTGAGTGCTTGGGCCTCCTATCCGTGTTCTCCCTAAAGGATACTATGAAGTGTATTCCTCCACTAAGGTGTTCTAAGGGGTCGACATCTCCTATCCTCTTCAGAGGGTGATTGGGTTATGAACATGGAAGCAGAATATTGAAAATCAGCCACATGAGCTTTGTGCAGGACAAGCCCATTTAGGTTCGACATTTGCGATTTCCTCAAAATGTGAAGGATCTGGGAGATATGCTTGATCCTTTAAATTATATTTTCCCAGAATTATGGTCGAGACTGGGTTTGAGATATGTGAGACTTGGATCTAAACTGATATTAGCATTTTATAAATAGATATAATTATATATTCAACATGAATCTCCTTCATACTTGAGTTGTATGGAAAATCCTTTTCAAAACTATTTTTATGGATAACTCCCCCATGAAGCTATGGTATGAAATCCCTAATACATAGTTTCATATTTGACAATCTTGACAATGATGTAGGGAAAAATAATGTACTAAACCCAAACCATGGCTATTAAGGGCATTGAATCATAGTCTTGGAGCACAATTCTGGTTTAGATTTTTATTTGAGATTGGAAATTATGTTTCTCAATTTGTGAATGCAACAGGAGGAACCTACATGGACTGACTACTTGTATGCAACATCAATCTTTCTAGTAGTTTTTTTTGGTGTATTATGTGAATCCAGAATGTTGTGTGTGTTGGGGCAACCTTGGATACTTTTGTATGCCGCAAACATTGAGGTTGACACATGAAGGCCACAAAAAAAATTCTTTTATAAGGATAACCAACATGATGAATCAAAATGATGAAGCTCTCAAACAAATCTACCAATAGACGCATGGACTCCGATATGGCTTCACTTTTTGGTGCATCAATATGTTTATAGTATAAACATTTATAATTAGAAGAGTATATTAAACAAGATCAATAAAGTCATCACAAGCAAGGAAAAAGCTCCATTCAAGGATTGAAATGAGTACATGCCTATTTTAACAATTGGGTATGGTACTTGATCATATTTTCAAAATACTATTGGAAACCATTTCCTTAATCCTTCATGAAGATATCCATTCCCTACTTCACTTGCATGAGTACATAGAAATTTTCGAGTGTGAGGGGGATGGAGATGTCATTTCCATTCAACATTGGTAGTAGAAACTAGATTTGGACGACTAAAAAACATGCAAAGATTCTATTTTATGATCCTTTTCTCATTCATATGTTTCCATAAAGACTCCATAAGGTTTAGTTATTTTTCTATTATAACCCTCTGTTACTTAATTGTTAAAAATTAAATCATCATCGGTTATAAATTCTCTTAGTTTTGATCCTCTCTTATGTGATAACCCTTCTTGAAAAGTGTCTCGAGTCACCCGATACTTCCTTAAAATTTTGTGTCAAATTATGGTTCTAAAAATACTGCCTTGGAATCAAATTAAACTATGGGCCCAAAAATGAATATATGTTGTTGCTCCTCCTCATGTGGGCATGAGGATGATTGGCCATTTTTCTGCAAATGTGAGGTTTGAATATGAGGGGTGATATAATACAAAAATAATTATGTGACTGTAGGATGGTTTAGTTGCTACAAGACTTCCCTAGAGTTAAAATTTGTAGCCAATATCAATCTTGATTCCTTTTAGCTTATACAACATGAATTTCTTTTATGATTTCAAATACACATAATTCTTGGGTCATAAGTTCTCTCTTCTTCCAATCCAATCCTTCATAAAGGATACTCAATCCCCTACTTCATGTGCATGAGTACATGCAAGATCTCGAGTGTGGGAGAGATAGAGATGTCATGCCTCCATCCAATATTTATAGCAAGAGTACTCAGATCGACACTCTCTTGGAAAAGCACAAATTCAAGGTTTGATATTGGTTTGCAAGGTTCAATGATTAGCATATGTATCTCATAATTATTTATCATGTAACATTCTTAGAGCTTAGGGGTTAGCATCAACACATCAAACATTACACCAAAGAGACATAGTTTCTTTATTCTCCCTGGCAGGAAACAAAAGAATGTTCTTTGATTCACCATATTGTTTTACTTGTAAATAATTTATTTCAAACTTTTTGTAATTAAAATTATTTTTTGTAGCTACTGAAAGTGATGTAATAGTTAGATTTCCTATAACAAACTATTCCTATGGACAAATTTTGCACAACATTTGTAGGAAGATGAGGTTGAATTAAAAAATTCTAAGACATGGGTTTTTTGCAAAAGTTGGCAAATTGAGGAACTTGCGAACACAATTTTCAGAAAATGCATGATAAGCGATGCACAAGCATGTTTTAAACTAATTAAATAAAATTTACCATAATTTTTGTAAACAGTTACAATTATCTTTTTGTAGAAGAATTTTTTTTTTGGTATGGTTGCACATCCCAAGACTAGATCATGTCTTGGAGATGGTTTCAAATCAGGAACATATGGTCATCCATGTATCATCCATGATTTCCATCATTTTTCAATTTGCACAATTTTTCAAGCATGGATAAAGATCAAATTTTAGCATTTCATTTAGCATCATTCCAATAACAATCAACATCAGTTTAAATCCTTCATCATTAACATCAGTTTATCTTATTCAACAACAATACTCTTCAGACCTTCAAGTTTAGATCAACATTATCAACAAACTTATCCAACAACCTGTCAACATTTGTAGAGCTTACTCCATCCAACACCTTCCTTTCTACATCATGCAGTCAGGATACAACCAAAGTATTTTCCTCTCATATCATCACACATCAGGTGAACTAGAGTTAAAAATTTGTCTCTCATACCATCATCCACTAGGAGGAGGTAAATTTGGGTATGCAATTTCTATTTCTAGGTAGTCATTTAACTTGAGAATTCATCCAATGAAATTATTGAAACTTTTAATATTTACCATTCCTTCATTCCTTACATGTTATCTCCATATCCTTTCACATTTCATATTTCATTATCTACCCATCATCATCCATCTCCCTATGGAATTGATGACTTTGAAAAAATCCAAGCGTAAAAAAAATCCTTTCCACTTAGGTCTTGTATCATACATGTCGAATTCTATAGTAAAACATCACTCCAATATCCATGTCTCATATTTGAAATATATCACCAAGAACATGAAAATATTGTTACCACAATATGATTTAATTATAATGTAGATTCTTTTATTTTTTTCATCCTTTCCTTTCCAAAGAAAAAAGTAATCATATCATGTAGAGGGATTGAATACCATATATTGTCCCCAGAAACTGCCTCATATGTATGTTTGTTTTATGAGGACATGCAATGATTTGAGTTTGGGGGAGATGTTGAGCCTTAGCAATAACACTTTTTACAATGCCATTTAGTCATTTTCACTTACTTTACCCTTTCATCCTCATTCCTTTCACCACTCATATTTATATATTTGTATATTTCTACCCTATATGAGCTTCATGTGGCATATGTACAATGAAATGGTTAATTTCTCACGCTTTGATGAGTGCTTAGGGTAGATATTGTGGTTTCCTATAATGAACCAAATTCTTAAGATATCGTAATAAAATAGAATTACACACCATGTACAGAGTGTGAGCATGGAGAAAACCCCCAAAATAGATAAATTATACAATAACTCAAAGAATAGAAAAACCCCTCAAAATAACCAAATACATTTATACATCACAATTCAACTCTCTCACAATAATGAATACATGATATCTATATATACCTATTCACACTTGCACATGAGGCCCCTTTACTATTAGGCCAACCTTATTACATATATATTTACACATTACATGTCTATTTATCCCCATATATTCCCCTCCTTTGGTTCATATCATATACATTTAACCCCATATATGGTCTAGGTGGATATTGGTGGCCACCCACCTATTCCAATTGATTCCTTCTGTTAGTTTTTAGTTCAACACATTCTTCTATATTGCTTTGCAATTGTGGGTTCTACACTTCCGGAGTTGTCTAGAGCCCTACACATCTCCAGGTGGATATTGGTGGCCTCCCACCTAATCCAAATGGATTATTCAGTATTATTTCATGTCAACACATCTTGTTGTACTTCCAGGGTCATTTTGGGGCCCTAAATAGTGTTATTTTGGATCACCATAGTCAAACTGTAGACAGAGTTAGAGTTTGATGGTGTAATGCCTAGTTCTCGAAAATGCCTTTCCAATGGGCTATCACGCACCTAAAACAAAGATAGTATGCAAAAGGGAAGTTAATGTACTAACTTACCCAAACAGAGCCCACATGAATTTTGTTGTTTCATCTCCTAGGGTTAGGTTTCTGGATGTCTAGGGTTTTAGCATACCTATTTAACATAAAAATCCCTTCAGAGCCTCATTGTAATCATCTTATTGCGAATGAACATAGTTTTCACATCTCTTCTCAAAGATAAAGTTTCCACCATTCTAGTGAGTCTTGCACTCTACATTTTTACAGTCTTACAATTCTTTCATTAATATAAATCAAGTATTGTTGTATTTTTCTGTTTTTGGAAATTTTCATGAGTGTTTTAATGTAATATCTCTACTTTCATTCCGTTCTGAACATAATCTAGATTAGTGGTATCATAGCAGGATGCTCTTGATCATTTTTCAGTGCATGTCCCTGACCAGGTCCGAGTAAATCCAATTGGGTCTCGATCTTGTCTCTCTTAAGGCAAAATCACTCTCTCACACCCAAGAAACCCTCGATGGTGGAAGAAAATAAAAACTACAGAGTAGAATAATATATTGAATTATTGCTTGAGCAAGGTCTTGTGTGATAGAGGGATGAAACAATGGATACTTTTGCACACATCCTTCAACGCCTATAGATAGAAACAAACGCATCTTCATCAAATGGCCATTTTGGAGGAACCTCTCCCTCCAAGGTACAAGTTAATTTTGATATTCCCATATTTGAAGGTCAAATAGATGTAGATGCCCTAGAAAAATGGTTAAATGTATTAGAAGGTTATTTCTCTGTTCAAATTTTTTTCGACAGGGATAATATCACCTTCACACTCCTCAAGGCTCTCCCCCATGTCAAACATTGGTGAGAAACTTACCGGGAGAAAAGTTCCACAAAGGAATATGGAATATATGGGGTTGATCCCACTTGGGATTTTTTGTGGATGTGGTCAAAGAACATTACTATCATGTTGATAACTATGAAGACTAGTACATGAGATGGACCACACTACGGCAAGAGAATATCCAAACAATGTTGGAGTTCACAAATACTTTCCATACCTTGCACACCAAGTTGGGTATCAAGGATTCCAGGTGACATATAGTTATGAAATACCGTGGGGCTCTACATAGGAAAATCCAAACCAAAATGGATTTCCTAAACATCTCATCATTGGGAGTTTCCTATCGATATGTTGTCAAAATCGAGTAGAAATTTAGGCACCAGAACAAATGGGTATTCGGGTCTGCAAATCTACAACAACCAAAGCACGGTAAAGATGACCCTAACCAACAGAATCTAGACAACCAGTCCAAGAATCGGGAAAAAAAGGGTAAAGGGAAGAAGAAGTGTTGGACCTTGGTTTTGGAAGCAAGAGAAGATAAAGGAAGAAAAGGAAAAATGCGAACTGTGCAGAAGACATAGTGACTGTTACTGGGTCAAAGTGAGTAAAAGAGAAGAAAATATAGAACGAAGTAAAAGGAAGCAATACATTGGACGAGGAGATCGAGGATGAAAAATTAGCAAGGAGGATGGATCGTGGAAAACTCAACAAACGGAAAAATCCACTATTGGATGCTTTGGAGCACCACGCGAGAAGGAAGGAAAGACAGGCTGGTGAAGCCCTGAAAATGTAGGTCAAGTTGACCTAGGGTTTTAGACACCTAGGGTTTTGGTATCTAGGGTTTTGACACCTAGTATTCAACCTAAGGTTGTCGCTAAGTGATTGTAATGTATAAATAGAGGTCTAAAGGACTTGGGATGGGTTGTTGTTGTTGTTGGTACTAAGTGATTGAGGATTCATTCTTATTGTGTGATCGAGTGAGTACTATTGTGTGAGAGAGAAGTGTTGAGTGTAGAGCCTTCTGGTATTGTAAGATCTTTAGCTGGGTGCAAAGATCGTTCCTGCAGCTGGGTGCTTAGGAAGGGGAGAGGCAAAGAGGAGAAGAAAGAAGATATACTAGCTGAGAGTGAAGACAAGAACTGTTTGATTCATCTTAAATATATTATAATGAATAGTTGTGTGGACGTATCCCTAGAGAGAGGGTGAACCACGTATATATTTTCTTGTGTGTGTGATTGATGCTCTGTTCTTTGTCATTTGGTACATTGTTATTGCATTATTGTGTTAGATCTGATAGATGGTTCTGCGGAGTAGATCTGAACTGGTAAATGATATATAAATGTTGTAGTTCTCTTGTATTGGATCCAATTGATATCCCCTTGGTTGTAGACATCTCTATCCTACAACCCCCCCATAGCTACTTCGGTTAGGACAACATCTACTTTGTAGGTGTTGCCGAAAGGGCTAGTGGTTAGGGCTTATTGGTGCGCTCTTGGAGCTAAACCCTGGGTCTGCCCCTGTGCCAACAAATGGTTCCGTTGTCGGGACAAGAATATTCTTGAGGGAATGTCAAGGTGGTTTCCATCGAAGACAGAGATTCATAAGTGGATATAAGACCAAGGAAAGGACTTCACTGAATCCCAGAATAAGAGCCCTAATCTTAGTACAGAGGATTGGTTGGAGAGATATGTGTTTACTAATATACACAAAATTTTCTTTGGAGGAATCCATCAAGTGATATACAAGTCACTAGCTAGGTTAGCAAATACCCAATTTGAGATCAGATCTAGGCCACCTGTGGTTTGGACGTCATCGCTGATCAAGAAGGTAAAGAGAGTTGATAACACCATGTCAAGAGAAGTAGATCATTGGTTTGAAAGTACCATTGGAGGGTACATCACCGAACTTGTTGTTGACATAATAGAGTCATATAGCCAAGCCAAGAGATATTTCTTTAAGGGACCCAGAGGAAACATTTTACATTTTCTGAAGTTGAGGATCAAGATGCTATTGCATGAGAAGAAGATATTGAAGATACAATATTTAGACGGATTCAAAAAGGCTAATGTTCAAGAATTTAGACAACGACAATGACACAGAGGTTGGACATACATGCAGTGGGAGAGCGTTAAGAGAAGTTCATATTGCGAACCTATTTAAGCAGAACTACAAGGATGAGGGTTTCTATAGTGGAGAAGAGGCAGATCTGACTGACGAAGAGCATTCAGAGTCTGTTGGGCCAGAGGAAGGGAAAAACGAAGAACCTCGTCGGGAAGAGCCAAAAGCTTCAGGAACTGCATCGATTGTTGAAGTAAGTACTATTACTCCTCCTATTGATTCAACAAAATTAAGAAATCAGAGCAATCAAAGTCACCTAAGCATTCATATCACTACCGCTAGTAGCCCAACACCTACTCAATCAGGAAACATAGGAAGACCTATGGCATATGAGATGAGGTTACCCACCTTCAAAGGAGATGGATATGAAGACCCTGAACAACAATGGTTTCTCTGCGAAGCTATGTGGAGTATTAATAAAATCACCGACGAAGCTGTCAAATGAGCTCAGTTCAGTACTACCCTAAGAGATTGTGCACTCAGCTGGTATATGAAATTTGTCTAAGGAGATACACCTAAACCACTGAATGTTATTAAGACTTCGCTAATTGTTAAGTTCAATAAAACTAAGTCATAATCGCAGTGCATTACAGAAATGAAAGAAATCAAGCAGAGAATAGCTAAACCGGTATGGGAGTTCGATTAGAGATTCAAGAACTTGACAGGCCATATAAGTTTTCAAATCCCAGATGAGCAAAACAAGGAATGGTTCATTGTTTCCCTCTTACCACACATCAGAGTTCCTCTGATGCAACAAAAGATTGCTTCGGAGGCTGAGGCGTTGGAGATCTCCATGAAGCTAGAATCAACCCCTATGGGAGAATCCAGCTCAGATATGAGTCAAATATTGAGTCATCTAACTAGTTTGTCTCTGTAGGTCGAAGATATGAACAAAGACAAGGGAAAAGATAAAAGAGAAGACATATGGTGTGTCAGACGCAGATCATAAATCCATGACAAGAAACACTATCCCCTATTCCATGAATACTTGGCCTCTGGAGCTCCGAGCCCTTTGAAGCAAGTTACCCTACCCTGGTGCAAGGTATGCAGAAATAGACATTACCCTAGTGAGTGCTACTACATGAAAAAATATGTTCAGACACCCACAAATTTGTATTGCACATTCTGTAAGTCCATGGGACATGATGACAGGGATTGTAGGGCTTACGATATCATGCATGAAAGGTCAAGGAATATATACAATATTCAAGGTGAAGTACAGCAAGAAGGAAACACTATGCAGTATAACTCCCCTGGGAGAGGAAACTTCAACCCTTGTGGTGGATTCTGAGGAAGAGGAAGAGGAGGAGGTATGGGTCTAGGTCGAGGATAGATAATCTATTATAACTGTGCATAGCCAGGACACTTGGAAAGGGACTGTCAGAACCCTTGTACCACTTGCATCTATTGCAACTCTTTCGAGCATGTTATCGAGGAATGTCCAACATTGTTGGATAAAATTCAAGAGAAACGAGGACCTTAGTAGAACCTGCAGATACAATTGATGAAAGAAGAACCTCACAGAGAAGACCCTAGATTCGTTGTTATCACTAGAGGAGGCATTGTTACAAGAGATGATAGAATGACCCAAGGAAAGAATACAGAAGAATCAGGAGTCAGGAAAGTTGCAGAGAAGACACAAACTTTTGATGCAAAGAAAGAAAAAAAATGTTCAAGGAGGAAAGAAGAGAATTCAGGGGAGACCAAGGCTCTTCATTGAAGACACGACCAGAAGTAAGAGAATGTGGAATTCCTCTGGAATTCAACCAGTCTACTTCACCCGGAGATGGAAAAGAGGAAAGTAAACTTGTCAGTTTCTTGTATATGTTTATAGAGATGATTAAAGATGAGAAAGCTATACAAGAACTACAAAATTTGGTCAGATAGTATGAGATAGGAAGGGTATATCCTTTACTAAATAAAGAAGTACACAACTATCCAGGAAGAGAAGGAAAAATAAGGAACTACATCTGAATGCTCAGATTGGAGAGTATGATATAGACTATGTGGTCCTCAACTTAGGGTCGGAGGTCAATGTCATGACGAAGCAAACCTGGGCACTGATGGGAAAACCTAAGTTGATCTATTCCCCTATCATGATTGGGATGGATAATTAGTAGGCAATAAGCCTATTTGGAAGATTGGAACATGTCCCTATGGACATCAACGGAGTGAGGACGTTTGTGGACTTCGAGGTGATTGAGATAGTTGATGATAGTTTTCCTTACCCTACGCTGTTAGGAATTGATTGGGATTTCAATAATTCCATTATGGTTGATTTAAAGAAAAGATGAATGATGTTTGAAGGATATGGCCTTAGGGTTATTGCATCGTTAGATCCCGATGAAGGTCAACGATACACTGAGCCCATCAGAGAAGAATACCGCGCATATGAACTGGAAAACATATACAAATTAACAATCAAACAACAAGATTACATTAATCCTATGGTGGATGGAAATTTGAGCTAACAATGTGACAACGCATGCTCATGAGATTCAGAAGAAGCACTGGAGAACTGGAAGAACAAAATGTATGAATTATCTATAAGGAGATGTGATAGATTAACCAGAGAAGTACACTGGATCGACACAACAGTAAGTAACTTACCCACCTTTGATGGACTGAATCCTTTAGAAACCTTCTTGTCGAACTTTGAAGAAAGTGTACCAACTCAACAACAATTGCTAGAAATGGATGAGGCCTTGAAAGCTACACCAACAATATGGTGGGGGACACACAAAAATAACATTACAAAATGGGTATAATGTCATACTCTAATGACCACGCGGTTCTCAACGAAAGTAGACAGCTCCGAAGTTAGGTACATAGGTCGAAGATACCTGAAATACCATGTGCAAAGTTGTGAGGAAGCCTGCATAAATATTACTCAAGATCAGTGGGTGCACAAATTCATAAACACGTTGGACAGTATCCCTATCAATTGGTACCTTCAAGGAAAACTTTGCCTCATCACTATAGATTGGGAAGGTATGACTTAGAAATTTGTCACTACATTTTTATTCGAAAGCCAATATCCTACAGTAGATCAAGCATTACAGATTGTAAGATAGAAAGTATTCAAGGAGGCACCTAGCCTCCCTTTGGAGAAAGAAGAGGATGAATGGACTACACCTCTCCAGAAACTGTAAGGTTGTTACAACATCAATGTTGATGAAGACGATGATCCTAGGAAGGTGAACATTGAAGAAACAGAAGGCCAATGAGATATGGAAGGACCAAGAATTGAGCTACCATTTACTGGACAACCGATCAACATCAAGAAAGTCAATATTGGAACAGAGCAAACACCGAATCTTGCAAATGTTGGAGATTATTGGGTTGTTGCCACTATTGACAAGATCACCGAGTTACTGCATGAATATCAGGACTTACTTCCGACCAAGTTCACTAATATGAGGGGCATTAAAGGGCTTATGGGAGAGATGAGGATCCCTTTGAAACCATATGCAAGACCAGTCAAATAAATACCCTATAGATTGAACCCTAAATATAAGGAGAATGTGAAGATTGAGCTGGACAGAGTGTTGGAAGCAGGGATTATAGAACCTATCGAAGAATAAGAATGGATTATCCCTATGGTGGTAGAAGAAAAGAATACATGAGAGATTAGGTTCTGTGTAAATCTCAGGAAATTGAATAATGCATGTTTGCATGACCCCTTCCCTACGCCATTCACTGACGAAGTGTTAGATAATGTAGGAGGCCAGGAAGTATATTCTTTTACAAATGGATTTTCAGGATACCATCAGATCAAGATTGCCAAGGAAGATTGCCATAATACCATTTTTTCCACAGAATGGGGATCCTACCAATATACAATAATATCATTTGGATTGAAGAATTCCCCAGCCATTGTTTCCAGGGTGGTAGTCGAAACATTCAAGGAGTTCCTACATAAGTTTCTAGAAGCATACTTTGATGATTGGACTGTTTTTAGTTTATTGAAAAATCATATCGAATGTTTAAGGATAATGTTGGACAAGTTCAAGTAGTGTCATATTGCCTTAAACCTGAAGAACTGCATTTTATTTTCACCATTTGGAGTGTTGTTAGGTCATATTGTATGCAAGCAGGGATTGCTGGTAGATCCATCTGAAATTGCCATCATAGTTGATCTACCCCCTCCTACTTTAGTCAAATAGCTATGCATTTTGGTGGGACACACAGGGTATTATAGAAAGTTCATTAAAAGCTATGCCCAGATTACATCACCCATGGAGAAGATTTTGAAGAAAGGCTGTCAATTTCACTGGACAAAAGAATGCCAGCAGAGCTTCGACACACTGAAATAGAAAATGGTTACTACGCCTATTATGGTTTTCCGAGATTGGAGTAAGGAGTTTCACTTGCATATCGATGCATCTTCTATTGCATTAGGAGTTGTGTTAGCACAACCAGGAACAAGAGACATCGACCACCAGTTATCCTTTTCTAGCAGGAAGATATCAACACCTGAGATCAATTACACCACCGTTGAAAGAAAAGGGTTAGCCATGGTGTATGCGTTGCAGAAGTTCCGCCACTACTTGTTGGGAGGACACTTTTAAATGTTTACTAATCACTCCACGCTAAAATACCTAGTCAACAAGCCAGTGTTGGGGGGAAGAATATGCATATGGCTTCTGCTATTTCAGGAATATGATTTTAAGATTGTAGTTAAGCCAGGGAGAATGAACAAAAATCCTGACCACTTGTCGAGGTTGGAACATGGAGAAGAGCCTACTTGTTTGGAGGATACATTGTTGGATGCACAAATACTAGCCATTAGAAATATTGATGACCACTTCACAAAGATAGTCCAGTTCTTGTCAACAAGAATGGCACCGAGTGAAAATACAATCACCCAGAAGAAACAACTAGTAGTGCACCCTATAGACTTTTCACTTATAGCGGGACAACTATACAAGATGGGACCTGATGAAATACTGAGGAGGTGTGTTATGGAGGCAGAAAGACCATTGATCCTCGCCAAATCTCATGAAGGCATTGCAGGAGGACACTACACAGGGAAATCCACTGTGCAGAAGGTTCTTCAGTTGGCCTTTGGTGGCCTACCTTACACAAAGATGCTATGGACTATTACAGAGCCTACGATGTATGCCAAAGAGTTGGGAAACCATCCAGAAGAGATGAAATTCTATTAGCACCACAACTAACCCTACAAGCATTTGAGAAATTGGCCATTGACTTTGTGGGACCTATTAACCCACCAGGGAAGCACACAGGAGCAAGGTACATAATTACTACGATAGAGTACTTGACCAGATGGGCCAAAGAAAGAGTAGTTAAGTATTGTAGTGCCACTACAACTGCACACTTCATATTTGATGATATCATAACTAGGTTTGGATACCCGAAGATCCTTATGAGTGATCAAGGCACAAATTTCATTAATAAAACAATTGAAGCCTTGACTGAGGAATTTGCAGTCCACCATCATAAGAGCACGCCTTACCATCTAAAATAAAATGGAACAGTTGAAGCATTCAACAAGATCTTGGAGACAACACTAACGAAGATTTGCAGTGTCAACAGAGATGACTGGGATTTAAGAGTACCAACAATATTATGGGCCTATAGAACCACTTGCAAGAAGATAACAATGCAGACCTCCTTTAAATTGGTGTATGGTCTCGAAGTCATTGTCCCAATGGAATATTTGGTAGCAAGCTTAATAATTGTTTCCTTTACATATATAGACGACATTGGCATTGTTAAAGAGAGGCTTGCACAATTGGTCGAACTGGAGGAAGACAGATTTATTGCAGGATTTCATCAGTAGGTCCAGAAAGAAGGAGAGAAGGTCTAACGAGAAAGAAACATCGAGGAGAAGGTATTTAAGAAAAGTGATCTGGTACTAGTATATGATAGTAATTTCATGAAGCATTTTGGGAAGTTCAGAACACATTGGCTTGGGCCATATGAGGCCACCTATGTTACAGAGGGAGGAGTTGCATAGTTGAAGACTTTGAATGGAGAATGGAAAGAAGGTTTGTTGAACGAAAGTCGTATGAAGTTGTACTATGACAACCAGATGCCTCACAACTCTCAATAAAAGAAAGACGAAAAAGGTCTAGGTACCAGGTGTAGTTGAAACTGGCTACCAAACACAGAAAAGACAATCTGCACAAGGGAGGAAGGGAGGACTAGAGCTGGAAGCAGAGGATACTCTACATAGTCTGAGGATGAAGCAATGTAGAGGGATCAGATATGAAGTGCCTCGAGATGATTCATAGGTGAGTGTTGGGGGCCTATTGTCCCTTGTTTATGGAAGCAAGTGGAGATCAAGGAAGAAAAGGAAAAACACGAACTACGTAGAAAACACAGTGACTGTTACTGGGTCAAAGTCAGTAAAGAGAAAAAAATAAAGAATGAAGTAAAAGGAAGCAAGACGTTGTACGAGGAGATCAAGGATGATAGATCAGTATGGAAGATGGATCGTGGACAACTCAACAAGTGGAAAAAGACACTATTGGATGCTTTGGAGCACCGCATGAGAAGGAAGGAAAGACAGGTTGGCAAATACCTGAAAACGTGAGTCAAATTGACCTAGGTTTTTTTTATCTAGGGTTTTGACACCTAGGTTTCAATATAAGGCTATTGGTGAGTGATTGTAATGTATAAATAGAGTTCTAAAGGACCTGTGATGGGTTGTTGTTGTTATTGTTGTTGGTACTAAGTGATTGAGGATTCATTATTATTATGCGATCGAGTGATTATTATTGTGTGAGAGAGAAGTGATGAGTGTATACCCTTTTGGTATTGTAATATCTTCAACTGGGTGCGAAGATCGGTCCAGCAGTTGGGTGTGCAGGAAGGGGAGAGGCAGAGAGGAGAAGAAAGAAGATCTTCTAGCTGAGAGCACATACAAGAACTATATGCTTCATCTTAAATATATTATAAAGCACAGTTCTATGGACGTAGCCCTAGAGAGAGGGTGAACCACGTATATGTTTTGTTGTCTGTGTGATTGATGCTCTGTTCTTTGTCATTTGGTATATTGTTATTGCATTACAGTGTTAGATCTGATAGATGGTTCTGTGGAGTAGATCTGAACTGGTAAATGATATATAAATGTTGTATTGCTTTTGTATTGGATCCACTTGATATCCCCTTGGTTGTAGACATCTATGTCCTACAACCCCCCAATAGCTACTTCGGGTGAGACTGCATCTGCTTCGCAGGTGTTGCCAAAATGGCCAGTAGTTAGGGATTTTTGGTGTGCTCTTGGAGATGAACCTTGAGTCTTACCCTATGCCAACAAGAAGAATGACAATCGGAAGTGGTATGAATTCCATAAAATCCCCTGGCACAACACTGATGAATGTCACTTGAAACAATTATTGGTGGCCGAGGTCAAAGACACAGAGCTGAACCCTAATTAAAAATCTGATCTAGAAAATATTGAAAACATATAGATCATCGATGTAGACCCCACTTCCACTGTTGAAACCACAAAAATTCAACCATAAGAATCAGTAGGTCCTGAATAGGGGGAGCGCCTATTCCATTTACATATGTGGGTGAAGGGGACCCCGTTGCATTTCATTGTTGATAAAAATAGCCAGAAGAACCTCATCTCAACTAAGGCTATGAAACAATTGGGGTTGTCGACAACACCACACCCACAACCATACAACATCAAGTGGATTCACCAGGGACGCGATCTCTGTGTCAACCAACAATGTTGCCTATCCTATGGCATCCAACCCTTCAAGGATGAGGTAGTGTGTGATTTTTCCCCTCTTGATGTCTGTGATGTGGTTTTGGGCTGACCATATATGTAAAGACATCATGTTTTCTATGAGTCTCGACCTCGTAGTGTCATTATTACTCGGGGAGGTCATCTCTATCGGATACCAAAGGTAGTTTTGACTACTTCTCCACCAAAACATTGTCGCAAGGTAATCTCTCATACTGAAAAATTCATCCTCTTCACAGTCTATTCAAAGGATGCAAAAAATACCGCTACAACCACTGCAGCCTCAACACCTTCTATTAGCAAAAATAGATTGTTTCTTCACCTACAATGGTTCCTACACAATGCCCCGTCAAACCCGGAGCATAGATGATTTTAGGGGATAAATTTTGCAAATGGGCTAAATTTCCATGGGTTTTCCGAAAAAAATTAGCTAATTTCCATTTTTTCTAAAAACAATTCACCCAAATTCCATAGAATAAAATCATTTTACCTTAAAATCACCAAAATTTATAGAAACTACATAAAATCCTTAGAATTTTGAATATTTTTACAAAACTATCACCAAACATTTTACATTTTGCATATTAAGGACTAGTAAGATTAGCCCAGGTTTCTACATTTTAATATAAATTTTCATCCTTAAAATCATCCCTAACCTGGAGACAACAGATTGATGGAGCATATTCAACCCTGCTAGCAACAGGTTTGTGATAGTCTTCCACAAACCAAGCAGCACAACTTCTCCAACAAGGCACGCAAATCACCAAGATTCAAATTTAGAAAATGATTTCCCCTCTTCCCTGGGAGCTCAATGCAATGGAGACCATTTCTTCCTAAGGGGGGAGTTTTGATCTAGGTGGATATTGGTGGCCACCTGCCAGTTCCAACTGGTTCCTTTTTTCAATTTTTAGTTCAACATGTTCTTCTTTACTACTTTGTAATTGTGGGTTCTACACTTCTGGGGATGTTTGTAGCCCTACACATCTTCCAAGTGGATACTGGTGGCCTCCCACCTAATTGAACTGGATTATTTTGTATTTTTTCATGTCATCACATCTTGTTGTACTTCCAGGGTCTTTTTGGGGCCCTAAATAGTGTTATTTTGACTTTCCACAATCAAATTGTGGATGGAGTTAGAGTTTGACGACACAATGTGTATTTCTCAAAAATACCTTTCCAACAAGATATCACACGCATAAAATGGAGATTGTATGAAAAAATTACGATCCCAGGAAGTTAATGTACTAGCTTACCCAAATGGGGCCCACATGAATTTTGGCGTTTCATCTCCTAGGGTTAGGTTTTTGGATGTCTATGGTTTTGTCATTCCTGTTTAACATAAAAAGGCCTTCAAATCCTCATTGCAATCATCTTCTTGTGAATGAGCGTAGCTGGCACATCTCTTCTAAAAGGTAAAGCTGCAACCATTCTAGCGAGTCTTGCACTCTGTATTTTATAGTCTCTTTACAATTCTGTCATTATAGAAATCAAGTATTGTTGTATTTTTCTGTTTCTGGAAATTTTCATGAGTGTTTCATTGTAATATATCTACTTTCATTTCGTTCCGAACATAATCCTTCATGAGTGTTTCATTGTAATATCTCTACAATCATTTTGTTCTGAAAATAATCTGGATCAATATATTCCCCCTTTGGGTCATAACATAGTACCCTCCTTCAAAAATATTTTTCCTCAAAGCTTTGAAATTAAAGGCTTCACATGTGATGAATGAAGTAATAAGACTTTGTTTTGTTCCTTATTTTGTCTTTCCATTGATGATGATCCATCCATATAAAATTAATTCTTTTCGGTCGTAATCCTTGGTGGCTAGTTGTAGCATAATTTTCTTTGCCTTTATTCCATGTGTTGTTGTTGAAGCTTCTCCAATTTGTAGTAGATATTGGTTTACGATAATATCTAGTTGAATAATGGTTTTCTAATGCTAGATTCCATGAATATTGATGAGTATTCCATCTTCTTCCTTGATAATGTTGATATTGATCTTCTTGTCTTCCTTGAAATATTTCTTGATAAAGGGGGTGTCGATACGGTTTCACATTTGACGATTTTTCTTCATTCTTCACACCCCTTTAATCTATCGTATTTTCAGAGATAATGATGCCCTTGATTATCTTTCCTTGGTCCTTGATTACTCTAGAATTGGATATAATACCGTCATATTTGGCATGTGCATCCTCTATATGGAGTTCAACTTCTTCAAGTATATTTTATTGACCTTATTGAATCTTGTCTGCTTTCTCCTTTTGAAGCTACAATGTGACCCCATCTATCAAATTCTATTATAGTTCTTCAATTTTGGCTTGAATTTCTTGTTTTACCTCATCGGTATTTAAGGATTCCTCAACCATCTTGCAAATTCCTCATCAAGTCTTTTGGTAGATTCTTCATTTGAGATCCTTGTTTTTTCTTTATATTGATAAATCTTCTTTTCTTCTTTAAATATCTTAACCTCATCCAATAGTTTTTTACTATGGTTTCGTAATATACATATCTCTTCATCTTTATTTTTCAACTCTTCCCTTGTATCATCCTTTTCCCACTTTGTTTTCCTACTCTTTTCTTGTTCTAAGTTCTTAAACTCCTTAATGAGTGATTCATGAAGGGATTGCATCTTGGTGAAATCATCGTTTTTCTTTGTAATATATTTTCGTCTCTCTTCATTATTCTTTAGAAATTTGGAGAGGTTTTCTTTTAATTCCTTTAATTCAATTTCAATTTTATGCATTGTCTCAATTTTTTTAATACTTAATCCATTTATTTGAGAAGAGTTCTCAAATTCTTCCCATGACATTTTCCATTTATTATCCTTATAAATACTCATCCAACAATTCCAAGCTTCACCAGAACCATTCCATTTTTTCCTCAAAGGATTTATATCACATTTTTTTTCCATCCTAAACCATTCCATAGGATTGAGGTAATATTCATCTTCATTTTTAGTAAATTAAGGTATTTCGATTGATTCTTAATTGAGGTCTAATCCCAACCCTCAACTCACAACATTAATATATTAAGGTTAATGATATCCAATAGTTATAATAACTTTTCCACTATAATATTATGTTTTTTCTCTTTCCAATGGATTTTGAATAAGCTCCATCAGACATTTCAATCAAAAGTTATGATAGTTTTAAGTAAACATACCTTTGAAACTCATATTTGGAGTTTGTTCTCCTGGACGACCTTCCTTCTGATGCATTTCTAAAATTTTGGCTCCTATGAGTTTGAAATTTTGACCTATATTACTATGAAGTCTCTTCTCTCCAATTCCATAGGTCTAACCAAAATTGGGTGTGCCAAATGGAATTTATGGTAACTTTCTCAAACCTTGCTTAAATTTTGAATATTTTGGAGAGAAACTTTGTACACAACGCCTCGCATCCAATATTGGATAAATGATTCTCAAATTTACACCCAAAACACTATGGACTATCTTCTTTCCAATGCAATTAGTCTCACGGAATTTGGATCCTCTATGAAAAAGTTATGACTTTTTTACTCGAAACACCTCTTTGAGACTAGTTATAGGACTAGTCTAAAACCGTATCTTCCACAGGGTGTATTTATGAAAGTACAATGAACCAAAATATGAAATTCATAACACAAGTACCTTTATATGATAGGTATTTTAAATATCCTCCAATTTTATTTTTTTGAAGTTACCCCGAAAAACAAATATAGCAAAAATTCCAAGATGACTTGCTTGAGTAAGAAAAACCCAAGGATGAATGCACTGATACCAAATGTAATGAACCGAATTCTTAATATATCATAACAGAACAAATTTAGACACCATGTATAGAATGTGATCATGGACCACAAATCCGAAATAGATAAGTTACACAATAACTCCTTAAATAATACGGGAATCCCCTCCTAATAACCAAATACATTTATACATCACAATTTACCTCTCTCACAATAATGAATACACGACATTTGTATATACCTATTGAAACTTGCACATGAGGCCCCTTTACTATTATGATGACCTTATTAAATATATATTTATACATTACATGTACATATATCCCGATATATGCCCCCCATTAGGGTCATATGACATACATTTAACCCTATATATTTCCCCTTTGGCTTGTAACATAGTACCATGTTTCAAAAAGATTTGTACTCAAAACTTTGAAGTTAAAGAATTCACATGTGATGAAACCAAGTAATATGATTTTCTTATTTTCCTTTGTTCTTCTTTCTATTGATGATTATCCATCCATCCAAAATGAATTCTTTTTGGTCATAATCCTTGATGGTAGTTGTAACATACTTTTCTTTTCTTTGATTCCATGTATAGTTGTTGAAGCTTCTCCAATTTGTAGTAGATGTTGGATTATGATAATATCTAGTTCAATAATGGTTTTGTGATTTCATATTCCATGAATATTGATGAGTATTGGACAGGAAGTTCTAGATACAATTTTGGGGTAAATAATAAGTATGGAGAAAACACGTTGCAGAAGAGGAAAGGGGAGAAGCCAGGATCAAATCACGCGGTAAAATAACACTTAAAAGAATATCAAGAAAATCCATAAAATCAAGAAGATTAATAAAATAAATAAGATCAATAAAATCAAGAAGATCGAGGCCCATTCTAATCCAGTTAACATCGGATATGGTTTTCTATCATCCATGATATCGATAACTTAAAAATATGGTATACTACACACTCCATCTATATTCACAGGTATCCTTATCAATCGACCAATCTGTACTATCTTGTGCTGATTTGATAATATTAACTGGATAGGGGACTAGATTAACTTGGGATTCCCCATCATTTCCCAAATTTGTTTTGGTAACACATTCACTTAAGAACCCAAATATAAAATCAAGTTTTCCATGACATACTCCCCAATCTATGCACTCAGTATGAACTCTCCATTGGTTCTTTTCTTGTGCACTACCTGATTCACTACCTTATGTATTGTAGGAATTGTATTTCTTATGTGCAATGGTCAATCATGTTTCATAACGTATTCAATAGATTTTCATCCTTCATCAGCTCTAAACAACTCTTCAAAAACTCTCCTAACATATTTGATTTCTTTAGTGGCCCTTCTGGTATGTCATGGTCATATATTGGAGGCATTTCACCCATAGGTGGTTTAAATGATGTTGATGTTACCCAAATTGGTCCCAACATCTTCTTTATTGTCTACTTATAGATCTTTTTTTCTTGTTGCGGGTCCAACTTTGGAAAAAGCGTTGTTTATTTATTTCCCCATTTCTTACCCTTCCTTCTCCCACGGGTCATATCAATCCCTGTTTTATCTCCTTTGTGCATAACAACTACTATGTTGGGTCCTTCGTTGAGTATCTCTGTCAGTATATTTTGAACATTCTTATTCGGGTTCTCGTTTTGTTTCCCTCTTTCCTGCCACTTTGCTAGTAATTGATGATAGTCTTCTGTCGCATGATCCAATTATCGATAACATGTGCATGTTGTATAGGGGTTATGGAAATCATGAGCTAAGTGTCTCGGTTGGTTTCAATTATAACATATTATTGGGCCTCTTACTTCTCTTATGAAATTCTCTCTACCTCCACCTCTGCCAAATCCTCCTCAATTTCCTTGGTTAATAACTCTTTGATTATTATACAGACCTCCTTCTATCACAACATTTTCCCCTTGAATTCTATATATGTCTGAAGTGCACTCCCTCATCAAATCGCATGCATGACAATCCTTATATTCATGTCCCAATGACTTACAAAATATGCATAATAAATCTCTTGGAGTACTCTGGTATTTCTGCAACAATGGACAATCATTCTAATTATGTCCCCATTTCTTACATATCTCACAATATCCTCCTCTTGATAATGGATTCGGTGTTTCGATTGCCATGTACTGCAAAAAGGCCAGGCACTCATCTATATGGCGACCTTTAGTCCTACACTTAGTACACCAAATTTATTCCTTCTTCTACTTCCCCTTTGCAATCTCTTCCAATTGAATGGTAAAGGAAACTAGCTAGTTTTGGACTTGTGCCATCCCCCCACTATCTATGAAAGGAGATTCTTCTAGTTTCATTGCAATAACCAAGGCTTCACAATGTGATGTAACTTTTTGTTGTATCAATGGGTCACATATATGTGGCAAGAGTCCCACAATAAACCATTCCATGTGGTGTTGAATAGAGATTTGGAATGTTAACCTACCCATCATGTCCTTGAATATTTGATTGAAGTCCCATACCGATTCAGTCGGCACTTGTTTGATATGTTTTAACTCTGTAATGTAATATGGCTTGAATTTTGGTTTCTTGAATTCTTTCAGCAATGCTTGTGTAATTTTCATTAAGATTCTCACTTGGCCTATCGACATAGTACTCTACAACTTCATATACCATAATAGTGTGTGGCCTTTGAACTTTGTTTCCAACTGTGCAATCTTCGCAACCTCATCTTGGACATTCTTTGCATCCCAAATGGTCTCACATACAAAGAGATGTTGTTCAGGGTCCTCTGACCCAATTACCCAAAACACAGGTAGTCTCAGTGTATTATTTAATCCTACCATGTTGTTGTGTGTCTTCACTCCCCTTGGTGATACTAGTTGACTTTGGCTCAATACATTGTTTCCAAATCTCCGACTACTACTCTTTTGAATGCCTAAACTGACTACAAGGGATTTTGAAAAGTATTCGAATGTGGAATAAGATATAGGTGATACACATGGGGTTGTGGATTCGACACATGATTCATCCTAAATAGGACTTATCGGTTCTTCTATAATGAGACCGCACTAAGAACCCTCCTCTTCTCCTTATATACACTATACTTCTACAATATAGAGGTCTACGCAAGGTTCTTGGTACTCACTTCACTTCACTCTCTTATTATCCTCAGTATTCAACGTCTTGTACCTTCTTCCACTACACAATACCCCAAATTCTCTTCTCCTTCTAATATTCCTTCTTCTTTTTTCTGCATCCTTAGTCCTCTCCTTCCTTATTCATTTCTTCTCTCCTACCTTCATACCATATCCTAGCCAAGCCCAGTTCCCCTATGTGTGCATATTCCTTTAGCTGTCAGAATCCATCATCATCATGCATTTAACACATTGTAACATATTTATCCATGTACCTAATGAATTCATAAATCTGTCACGCCTACCCTTAAAAAAATCGTGTTCCGCAACACTATACTATTGTGTGAAATCGATTGCAAATTCTATAATATGGCCCCCAAATATACTATCCAACAAAAAATAAACTGTGTGGGAAGTATTATTACTTATAGAATTCAATTGTCTTACCAGCTTAGTAGTCCAGCTCCTTGTTGTAGTTGATCAGTATCTTCTAGTATTCTCCACTAATATTTCCATCCATTGAGTCAAGATAATCAAAAATCGCCAAAGAATATCTAATGCAACTCGGTACACACATATATTTGCATCCATTATTCGTCCTTCATCCAAGGGTTTATATTCTCCTTCCTAGTGAATTCTCATTCCTTCTATTATATCCATTCTGAGATTTCTTTCTCTGTCGGCCTCCAAAACATTCCCTCAACTACAAATTCTTAGTCCCGACAATGGAACCATTTATTGGCCCACAAGTGTACGACCCTGGGTTCAAATTATCTTAACCAAAAAACCCTTCATACATTGCCCATTTTAGCATCACCTACATGCAGGTGAAGTCTTACCTCAGGTATCTAGGGGGACTTCATGAACCAATTTTTTGCAGTGGTGAGAAAATGTGAGTCGCTAAAATTATTCATTAGAACGTATTTTTATTATGCTTAATATTCATAGTTTATTTAATCCTTAATTGATTTATACATACAATTGTGATGTAATATACCACATCACTTAGTTATTGAACTGTTTAATCTATTGTGCAACATCAAATCATCAACATAGCTAGATCTAACCATGCATAATAAATGTAGACATGAATAAGCACATAAACAAACATTTAACACAGACTTTAACGTGGCTCACCCAACCATGGGTTGCATACACAATTGATTGCTTCTTTATTATTCTTCTGTAGGAAACATTCTCGATCTTGCAGACTACGCTACAATGGATACATCATAATCAATTCCCATCCCACTTGGCCTCTATAGTACAAGTTTCCTCCCGTCCACTGTCATATTTCTCAGACGCAAGATCTCTTCCTCCCAGTCTCTCTTATCACCTAATACTCATCATACTAGATTAGACATACTCGACAGAGGGATAGACAAGGCCACAACCAACTACACTATCCAACCACAACAATAATAACATAAAAAACAACCCCTAATCTTCCCAACCCATTGCATATTTATACAGGATATTAGAGCTCAAAACCCTATGACAACTCATCATGAGCCAGTTACAATTATTTGATTCTGTGGAGTTTTCCTCCCTTTTCTCCTGCTTTCCGAATTAATGATTTCTTATTTTTCGAAGGCCCATTCTAATCCCATAAATGATTAACCTCCTCTTCAAATTAATGATTTCCTGGTTGTAGAAGGCCCATTCTAAGGGAGGGAGGAAACGACAGATACAAAGTGGTAATGATAGGTCATAAAGACATCGTATGATCATAAATGGAAAAATCCAATGGAAATCATTATAGATTGGTTGTACGAGGTAAAACTCCCATCATGGATTTGGTAATAAAGCAACATTAAATCAAACATTCAATCAACCCCTTTGGTGGATTGGAAAAGTTAGTTAAGGTGCAAGGAGATATGAACAATAAGCATGGGGGTACAAAATTAGTTGAGGGTCGAAAAGTGTTATTTATTGTAACTACAAATTGCATGCAAGTAAGAGAGAATATAGAACATGAGCAAAGCCAATAAGGAGACATAGAGTCAGAGAAGTTGTCAAGGATTACCATTTTTACAGAAATGGAACCACTGAAAGCACCAATTCATGTACCAAATAAGGTTCTCACAAAATCATCACCAGTAGAACCAAAGGTTGTGGAAATCGTGAAGCATCATCATCAATAGAGCCGAGGTTTCCCCACGACTAAATCCCACCAAGAAAGGACAATGCCCCACCAGTGGCATTGTCAAAGATGTTAACCACACATTAATGATTCCCGACATACCAGAAGGGGTCATCATTTATGAAGTCATAAAAGGGTTCCGCACCAATATTGAAGACTTGGAATCATGTAGAATACTAGGGACACCACCAGAAGAAAGGGAACAAAGGGAAACGATAACCCATACATCAGTTCCAAAAATTAAAATTCTAGAACAAGAATGCACAAGGATGTGTGACAAGGTCACACATATTTGGACCAAGCTCATGTTGAATCTAGAGTTGAAGGTGATGGAGGAAAAAATAAGGAGCATGTGGGAGAAGTCCCACCAAGAAAATGAGAGCATTAATAATTTACCACCTGTGGAACAGAGGATGAAAATTCTGGTGAATAGATAGTTGTATGTTGTAGTAGAACAAATGAAAGAAGAATATAAGAGTATTTCACAAAAATTGGAACCCCTGTAGGATGAAGCACTCTGGGTTATAGAGGATTTGGCCACTATGCAGGGCACTACAAAGAAAGCAGCGTAGGACACTAAGGAGAATCTCAGAGCTTTGATTGCACAGACCATGGAGGAAATTTTAAGGAAGAATAAGTCAGGAAAGAGGTAAAGACAACTAGGGAGATCCTCCAAAAATTTATGGAGTCATGGAAAATCTTGAAACAACAATCCTAAGTGGCTTGGGATGAGCCACAAGTGAGTCTCGGGGGCTTGTCGGACAAGCAATTTTGGATACAGTTTTGGGGAAAATACTAAGTATGGAGAAAATGTGCAGCAAAAGAGGAAAGGGGAGAAGCTAGTATTAAAGCGCGCAGTAAAATCACACTTAACAGAAGATCAGGAAAATCAATGAAATCAAGAAGATAAAGAAAATTGAGAATATCAAGAAGACCAAAAAGATAAAGAGAAGAGGGAAATTAGATGCAAAATGAGGAAAAAGCCACCTGAGCAAAGAATTGCAACCAACTCATGATGAGTTTTCATAGGGCTTTGAGCCCTGATATCCTATATAAATATGTAATGGGTCATGCAGATTAGGTTTTTTTTTATATTATTGTTGTTGTGGTTAGCTAGTGTAGTTGGTTGTCGCTTTCTCTATCCCTCTCTAGATTATGTCTAGTCCATTATAATGAGTATTGGGAGAGAATATAGACTAGGAGGAATAGATCTTGCATATAATAATTAAGAGAGTGGATGGGAGGAATCCTATACTTCATATGCTAGGTGGGGTGGGGATTGATTATGATGTATTCCATTGTAGAGCAGTGCACAAGCTCGAGATTGTTTCCTAAAGAAGAATAATAAAGAATCAAGCAATTGTGGATGTATCCCATGGTTCGGTGAACCAAGTTAAAGTATGTGTTCAATGTTTGTTTATGTGCTTATTCATGTCTACTTTGATTATGGATAGATAGATCTAGATATCTTGATGATTTGATGTTGCACATTAGATTAAATAGTTAAATAACTAAGTGATGTGGTATATTACATCACCATTGTATGTATGAATCAATTAAGGATTAAATATACTCCTAATAATGCGCACAATACATATAGGTTGTAATGAATAAGTTGATCGACTCACATTTTCTCACCGTTGTAGAAACTTGGTTCCCACAAACCCCCTATAAACCTAGAGTAAGACTTCTCCTACATACAGGTGATGCTGAAAGGGCCGGTGTATGAAGGGTTTTTTGGTTAAGATAATTTGAACCTAGGGTCTAACACTTGCATGCCAACAATGAGTATTACATATTCTTCCTTGATAATGTTGATATTGATCTTTTTTTGTTCCTTGAATCTTTCCTAATAATGATGGTGTTGATATGGTTTCACATTTGACAGTTTTTCTTCATTCTTCACACCTCTTTTATTTATCTTCGTTTCAGAGAGAATTGAATCCTGGATCATCTTATCTTGGTCCTTGATTACTCTATCCTTATCCATAGATAATACCATCATATTTGGCATGTACATCCTCTATATGGAGTTCAACTTATTCAGCTATCTTATGTTGACCTTCTTGAATATTGTCTTCTTTCTCCTTTTGAAACTACAATGTGACCCCATCTATCAAATTCTGACCTTCTCCATCAATTTTGACTTGCATTTCTGATTTTACATCATCAATATTTAAGGATTCCTCAACCTTCTTACATATTTCCTGTTCAAGTATTTTGGCATATTCTTCATCCAAGATCCTTGTTTCTTCTTGGTTTTGATAATTATTATTTTCTTAAAACCTCATCCAATATTGTTTTATTAAAGTTTGGTAATATACATTTCTCTTCATCTTTCTTTTTCAATTCTTCCTTTGAATCATCATTTTCCCACCTTTTTTTCTACTCTTTTCTTTCTTTAAGTTCTTAACCTCCTTAATGAGTGATTCATTAAGGTATTGCATCTTGGTGAACTCATTGTTTTTTCTCTGTAATACATTTTCTTATCTCTTCACCATCCTTTTGCAATTTGGAGACATTTTCTTTTGTTTCCTTTAATTCAACTTCAATTTTATGCATCTCCTTAGTTTATTTTTATCCTTGATCCATTTATTTGAGAAGAGTTCTTCAAATTATTCCCATGACATTTTTCATTTATTATCCTTATCAATACTCATCCACCAACTCCAATATTCACAAGAAAGACAATTTTTTGTCCTAGAAGGAGTCATATCACATTTCTTTTGCATGTTAAACCATTCCATAGGATTGACATACTATTCATCTTCATTTCCAATAAAGTAATGTATTTCCATTGATTCTTAATTGAGTTATAACCCTAACACTCAACTCACAAACTCAGTATATTAAGGATGATGATACCCAATAGTTATAATAAATTTTATAATATATTATTATGTGTCTTCTCTTTTGAATGGATTTTGAATCAGATCAATTAGACATCCCAATCAAAATTTATGATATTTTTAAATAAACATACCTTTGAAACACTGTTTTGGAATATATTATCTTGAACAACCTTCCTTCTGATGTATTTATTCAATTTATTCCCCTATGAGTATGAAATTTTGACCTGTAGTACTATGAAGTCTCTTCCCTATAATTCCATAGGTTCCACCAAAATTGGGTGTTCCAAATGAAATTTATGGTAACTTTCTCAAACCTTGTTAAATTTTGGCCTCTTCTTGAGAGCGAACCTGTACAAAACAATGTAAGTTTTAAACCTGTGAAGTAAAGCAATGCATATAGATTCTTAAGAAAAACATAATTTAATTGATGTCTCATTCACATAGTACATAGAGATATATACCGAAAACCCTCAACTGGGAAAACCTTTCTTATGTTCGTTATCTCGAATTTCACCATTCACTATACAATATATACAATGTTTTTAGGTATTCCATAGATACCAAAACCCTAATCCCTAAAACCGAGATTATTTTTAGTAAAACGACTAAAAATAGAAAAATCCGCTAAAAATAACAAAAACCACCCAAAAAGAAATTTTGGGGTGTTGCCCCGGGCTACGCCTGGTGCCGAATGCTACACGTAACTAGGGGTGGGCATAACTGCCCCACCCTGGGACCCCCCTAGGAAAGCACCCGACACACACGACACAAATAAATCACTACTATGAGGAATTGTTAGACGCAGTTATCATATCTAACGTGCCCACACACACACATGCAAAGAATATAACAGATACCCAACATTCTCCCACTTGTTGTTTTCCTTGCATCAAGGGGTCTAGAGGATTATATAGTCAACAATCCAGGGAAACAATGCCCATTATTACTCTACACCAGGATAACTTTTCTATGTTCACAGACTTTGTTAATGAATCTGCAACATTCTTCAAAGTGTCAACCTTTTCCAGCAACACCTTCTTTTCCTCAACCATGTCTCTCACAAAGTGATACTGAACATCAATATGCTTTGTCTTCGAATGATAAGATGGGTTATTTTCCAGGAAGATTGCACTCTGACTGTCAAAATCTAATCTCGCTCCTTGTTGTACCAACCCAATACCTGAACACAATCTTTGTAACCATACTGCTTCCTTGCTTCCATGAGTGGCTACCATGTATTCAGCTTCTGTAGTTGAGAGTGCCACTACAACCTGTGTTTTTCTCATCCAACTGATTGCTCCTCCAAATAGGTTAAATGCATACCCACTTGTAGATCTTCTGCAATCCATATCTCTAGCCTGGTCTGCATCAACAAATCCATGTGTGTCCAACACTCTATCCAATTCTGGTCTTCCTTGGTATCACAATCCATAACTGGTAGTGCCACGCAGATACCTGAAGACCCTCTTTACTATTTTCCAATGCTCCTTCCCTGGTTTTGACATATACCTTCTCAAAAATCCCATTGCATGTGCAATTTCTGGTCTAGTATAGACCATTGCATACATCAAACTGCCAAATGCACTGGCATATGGAACATGGGACATGTCCTCTTCTTCTTCCTGTGTCTTGGGACACTGATCTGCAGATAAGTTTACACCTATAGGAATAGGAACCTTGATCGGTTTACTTCCATGCATATTAAACCTCTGCAATATTGTCTCAACACATTTTCTCTTATTCAACCAGAGTTTCCTATTTGCACGATATCTTTTAATCTCCATTCCCATAATGAAGTTAGCAGCACCGAGATCCTTCATGTCAAATTTGGAGTATAGCTATGATTTCACTTCCTTGATAACATCCATGTTATTTCCTAGCAACAACATGTCATCAACATACGACACTACATAAATGAAGTGATTACCAACCTGCTTGGAATTTACACAGTGATCATCCCTGCTTGTTACAAATCCCAATCCAAGGATGTATGTGTCAAAATTTTGGTACCACATCCTAGGTGATTGCTTCAGACCATATAGTGACTTCTTAAGCTTACAGACCAGCTCTTTCTTTCCCTTCACTACAAAGACTTATGGTTGCTTCATGTAGATTTCTTCTTCCAGATCCCCATGTATGAATGTTTTCTTCACATCCATCTGTTCCACTTCAAGATCAAAAGCAACAACAATATATAAAAGAAATATAATAGAAGTTAACTTAGCAATAGGAGAAAAAATCTCACCAAAGTCAATTCCATCTACCTC
>ML782947.1:362840-404086 GCA_009831015.1 Picea engelmannii
CCTCAGATTTCTTTCTAAGAAAATAAATCCACATGTTCCTTGAAAAATCATCTATGAATGAAACATAATACACAGATTTACCTAGGGATGGAACAGGAACAGGTCCAAACACATCACTGTGTATCAACTCTAAGATCCCCTTTGCTCTTGTTGCACCAGATGGGAATCTTACTCAATTTTGTTTACCATATATGCAATTTTCACATAAATAAAAATCCAGAGTGCAATTAGACATACCTTCAACCATGCCTTTACCGTGTAGTGTTCGAAGGCCCTTTTCTCGAATATGCCCTAGTCTTTGATGCCACATCATGGTCTTCTTTTCAGGGACAATATTCTTTATTTGTCTTCTCAAGGACAGCAAAACTGTTACACCTATTAGTATAAGTGCTTCCCAACAAATTGTACAGAGCTCCACACTGAACTCCCCTCATCAAGACCATTTCCCCTCGTACCATCTTGCAAGTGTTCTTTCCAAATACAGTATCCACTCCTACATCATCCAACTTGTTATATATATTCGGCTCTTGGAAATTTTGGGAATGTACAGAACCCCAGGGAGTGTTCTAATCCTTCCATCTTTTAGCAACAACTTAACCCTTCCACATCCTAAGATTTTTTATGTCAAGTCATCTCCTAGGAATACATCACCACCATCATATTTTTCATATTTAGAGAACCACTCCCCGGGAGGAGTCATATGGTATGATGCACTTGAGTCGATCAACCATACATTGCAATTTGCATGTGTACTTGTAGATGTTAGGTAAACATCATATCCTTCTTTAGTGGAGGTTTTCTCCTCTGTGGAAGAGGTACTATCAGATTCCTTTGGTTTTTCAACCTTCTTCGACTTGAAATATTTCTTATAATGCCCTGTTTTACCACACTTCCAACATTTCCTCAAAGATTTTCCTGGAGACTTAGATCCACTTGTAGATTTAGATCTCCACCTTGAAGGCTTACCATGTTTCCTGTCTTAGGTATGCCCTCTTACAAATAAAGAATCTATGTTGTGTCCATCCATGATTTTTCGCTTCATCTCTTCAGATAACAAGGATGCAACTACATCCTCATACTTCAATGTAGATTGAGTGGTACTACCTATTGCTACAACCAGATTATCCCAAGAGTCTGGAAAAGAACATAACAAAGTAATACACTTATATTCTTTTGCAATCGTAATATTAACATAGGCAAGTTGACTTACCAGAGTATTAAAGGAATTTAGATGTTCTGTGACAAAATATCCATCTTCCATCCTAAGATGATATAGCTTCTTTCGAAGAAACAATTTTTTTACCAGGGACTTTGATTGATACAAATTCCCCAACTTATCCCATAGTTCCTTGGATGTATATTCTCCTGAGACATTCAACAATACCGAATATGCCAGGCAGAGTCAAATAATACTCCTTGATCTTCTGTCCAACTTCTCCAAATCTTCCTTCGACATACTAGTAGGTGGTGTACTAGTAGTTTGTGCACTAGTAGGTTGTGTACTAGTCGTCTGTGTGCCAGTAGGCTGCGTACCAGTCAGTGGTGTACCATGATCCACAACGATCTATTGTTCTTTGTCTACAAAAAGTTCCTCCATCTTTAGCTTCCATAGCTCAAAGTTTTTACCGTTGAACTTCTCTATCTCAATTCTAGAAGAACTCGCCATTCCTCTTTTTGCACTCAAATCACCACTGCAAAAGCTCCCACTAAACCCAGTTTTATCACAGACCCAAGATAAACTTGATATATCAAGACCGAGCCAAACCCTCAACAAAAAAGGTGTCCCTCTGAAGCCAAAAACAAGCTCTGATACCACATGTAAGTTTTAAACCTGTGAAGTAAAGCAATGCATATAGATTCTTAAGAAAAACATAATTTAATCAATGACTCATTAACATAGTACACAAAGATATATACCGGAAACCCTCAACTAGGAAAACCTTTTTTATATTCGTTATCTCGAATTTCACCATTCACTATACTATATATACGACGTTTTTAGGTATTCCATAGATACCAAAACCCTAATCCCTAATCCCTAAAAATAAAAAAAACCGCCCAATTGTTTTTTTCGAGGCACTTCTCCGGCTACGCCCGGTGTCAAACATTGCACGTAACGAGGGGGCGAATACCTTCCCCACCCCTGGGACCCCCCTAGGAAAGCTCCTAACACACATGAAACAAACAGAGCAGTACAATGAGAGATTATCAGACGCAGTTGTCATATCTGACGCGCCCACACACACACATGAAAATAATATAAAACATACCCAACAAACAACCCATGTCCATTATTGGATAAATAATTCTAAAATCCCACCCAAAAAACAATTAACTATCCTATTTCCAATGCAATTGGTCTCACAGAGTTTAATTCCTCTATGAATAAGTTATGATTGTTTTACCTATAACACATGTTTGAGACTAGTTGAAGGACTAGTCTAAAAACCTATATTCCATAGGGTATATTTCCAAAAGTACAACAGAACATAATATAAAATCCATACCATAGGTACCTTGATTTGATAAGTCTTCTAAATATCCTTGAAGTTTCTTTTTCTGAAGTGACCCCGAAAAAAAGGTTATAGCAAAAATTCCAATATGGCTTGCTTGAGAAATCAAAACCCTAGGATTGGTGCACTCATGCCAAATGTAATGAAATTAATTCTTAATGTAATATCCCCCAAAAAATAAAGTCTAAGTGTACTTGGGAATAAATTTTTGTTTTTGGCAAATTCGGATTTGGAATTTTTTTTCCATTTATGGAAAATCAGAATTTGGAATTTGATTATTGTAATTAATTATTTATGACTGTTGGGAAAAGAATTGACTATCCCAGATAAAATTATTTGATTGTGACACATGTAAAAGACCAATCTTTTTATAAATTAAATGCTGGAAGACAAATGGAACAACAAGGTTAAAATAGCTTACCATGACTCCATGACTGGGGAACATATTTGAGTTGCCTTAGGGCTTATTTTTACATGTGGAAAATGAGGGATTTGACCACTATCAGCCCCTAAAAATAAGGGATTTGTAAAGCTGTGAATTAAACAAGGAGGGAAGGAAAGACCTAGGCACAAGATGCATATAAATACAACATATTGAGGAGGCAAGACGTTGCTTAGTATGTTGGAGAAAAGAAACTAGTTTTTGTTATCAACATTGTTAGTGTGAGGAAAGGGAATTTCTGAAATATGGAAGGTGACTATAGAAAAGGTGGATCATGTCAGTTTACCCTTATGGAACATGTCCCAGCATCAGAATTCAGATATGTACCTTTACTTTCATTCTTGTGAATATTATGTTGATTATTATTTTTCAGGAATGAGATGGTTTATGTGATGATTTTATACACACACACACACACACACACACACACACACACACATATGCTCACTTGGCAGAAATAGCAGAACTACTGTATGTTCTATTTAATCATGAATATGTGTTGTGCATATATAGATAACTGTGTACACATATATATGTAATCATACATAAAGAAATGAATGAACTGTTGTATGTCCCTAATAATAATTAAGTAGGGTTATGTATATATATATATATATATATATATATAAATGGATGTGTATACTTATATATATGTCTGTTCATGCATAAAAGAAAAATATGACTGCTACTATGTTCTTGTTAACCATTGAATTAGATATACATTGGATTACTATTTCAAATATGTATGAGTGCCATAAAGAATAGATGGAATGAATAGAAGTTCTCATATATGTTTAAATATTCTTTATATTATCAATAACCACATGAAATAGGGAATCCAATAGTATACAAATGCATGGAAAAATAGTTGTCACATTGTTCAAAGTGTTTTCAAACAACCTGTTTATTCTATTGAAATAGTTACAAACAACTTGTGTGTCCATGAGACCATGCTTCAAATTACTATAGGAGAGTACCATAGGCCAAGGAATTCTTTTCCACTTGTAGATAGAACCTAAGAAGAATTTATTGAATGCCAGGATAAGAAATCGAACACCTTTTCGAATGGGAGGGCTTTCCTTGATCTGCTCCCCTCGAATTGTATAAACCTGCAAAAGATAAAGAGTAGGGTTTAGTAAACTGTACTATCCTCTTAAATGGAAAATAATTATAATGAATGAGATAAACAATAATTATCTTGACTTCGGTGATGAACCAAGTCGCCACTGGAGCTTGTGCGACAATCCATCCACGGCCCAAAGGGGAGGAGTGGATCCATAATTCAGCTGACGGATACCCTCGCAAAAACGAAATAGGGCCCCATCATTAATTAATGTAATCGGAGTATAATTGTTTTATATACACAAAACATAAGCTATGATTTATATAGTGATAAAATAAATATACAAGTTATGAATCATATAGTGATAAAATAAATATACAAGTTATGAATTTTATAGTGACAAAGTAATTACACAGAGCACGAATGCAAATCCCCACAAAGGGTAAAAACAATTCCTTTGTATATACAGAGCCTAAGTTACTATTTACACGATGTTGTATAAATTAATTAGAATGTAAAAGAATTTTTGTTGGATAATCTCACAGGGCACATCTATGAATTCCTGTATGGGTAAATATAAATTTACATGCACAGAGAATGGAATTACAAGTTATATTTTTACAGCGTAATCACAATTTTTCCACAGAGGCAGTCAATTGAAATTGAAAGGACATACAGAGAATGAATAATGCCCAACTGTTTTCTATGTATAATTTGGACTTAAATTACAAATTGATATATAAAACACAGAGTGAAATCTACGAAGCAAAGGATTAATGGTGGTTGATATGTTTTCACTATAGGAATTATAGAACACAACTTCATGAACAGAGGGTCGATGTTCTTGGATATACATATACCTATGCTATACAAAACAAAGAAGATAAATTATGCAAACATAGATATAAAATTTTCCTGATACATTTAACACTGTACAAATTACTGAGTGCAAATTACAAACATAGGGTTAATTCTTTCCCTGTAGATGTTGTTGTAGGGAACCCAGATGGTAACTCAAGAGCATAAGGTTAACCATTGACATGTACACAGAGTGCGATTTATGAAGAGCACACGGAAGGGTTATTTTTCCATATAGGTATGCATATGGTATCTACAATTTCCAACAAGTGGTAATGAAATTACACAGAATGCATCCACAAAATCCTTAGAGGATTATTTCGATATACCTTTATATACATATATTCACACAGAGAAATTACGACTTCTACAGAGTGGTAACACAAAACCAGGGAGCACAAAACTAAATAGGATTAAACACTATACATATATGCTTACGAGTACCCATTACACATTGGAATGCTAACACGTAAATTCCATAACATATTTACGAATTACAGAGTTAGTATATCTCACACAGGGTGTATATTTACGAGATGTTTCCACAGAGAAAAAATGAAAATAGATATCGGTAAATGGTAGGGTTAACATTGCTATAACAATGGATATAGGAGGATGCAAAAAGAATACCAACAGATAACTGTTAAAACGTTGTGACCACCGGAGAAACCTAATCCATGAAGTCTAGAAGAGTATCAGTCAACTCGGGGAATACTCTAATCCTAGTTCCAAGAAATT
Source organism: Picea engelmannii (assembly GCA_009831015.1). Classification (NCBI taxonomy): domain Eukaryota; kingdom Viridiplantae; phylum Streptophyta; class Pinopsida; order Pinales; family Pinaceae; genus Picea; species Picea engelmannii. Next base: position 368,455 of record ML782947.1, read on the forward strand.
CAAAACCTAGAAGATCCCCGAGATGAAACATCACGTAAGAGATATGATAATACATTTCCAAACAATGTGATAGTAATGATATTAGAGAGAAATAGAGTAGTGAAGTCTTTCTTACCTTGCGTAGAAGAGGAATGAGAATCGTGTGGCCTCCTCCCATTGCATTCAACATAGTTGTGCTTCCATTGTCGTCGACCATACAGAGAAGGGAAAGGTTATCTTGCAGAGAAAAAACATTTTCCTGCAGGGATAATCATTACAATGAACATTGAAAAGTGATTACCTCGGGTCTCATTAGAGGAGAAATGTGGGGTACGTGCCAATACCTTTTCCATGTGAAACCATGGATATGGCAGTGTTACATTGGACACGGTGGCCGAAGTCTCATTTTCGGGAGGGTACAGTTCAGGTCTCCATTAAATGGTTTAGCCAAGGGTTAAATTCTGGACTAACATCCTCCATTAAATAGTTTTCAAACCCATTTATTGTTGAGTTGTAGTGTCAGTCAGTTAGGGTTATGAATTGTGCGTGTAATGGCTTATGTTCGCTACGTTAAGCTAAGGGAAAACTTCGTTTGGTTCCCAACATGTTAAACTATGTGATTAATGACAGGTATCATTAGGAAGGTTACTAACGATATATAAATCTCATATTAGTCCTGTGTGTAAAACGATAGCTATATCATTAGGCTAAATCCTGGTCACGATAGTATCTTGTATATTAAACGATATGAAATATGATGGATAGGTGCATAGTTATATATATTAAACAATATACAATACTGTGGATAGGTTTATTGTATGAATTTCAAACAATAATATTCTGTTGTGGATAACGCTTAGTATATAGTATCCATATATTATATAGTGTGGTATATTATGGTAAACAATGTATGCACAAATATGTTGATATAGATAGAGTTAAGATTATGAGAGGTTATGTGATAAACTATTGATATATACCTATTGACATGGATAATGTTAGCACTATGGAATCCACATGATAGTCACTTAGTAAACTATATGAATGTATGTCAAATGGATAAGTACTAATGGTTATGGGTAGATTATAAGATAGTCAATAGTATTCAGGTTATTGTGCACTGTGACTTGTGAACAACATAATTTAACATAGAGAGGTAGATATTCTAAGGGCTATGATATCCCCGGTCACAATTGTACTAAGTACAAAATAAGCACAAGTTTTTTAATCTAGTAGCGACGATAAAACTAATTTTCATATAAGAAAGTTATGTTTGAACAAATATTGAAGAGTCAACGAGTTTTAATGTCCCTTAACAAAAGAAAAATTATTTTGGGAAATTTGGGGTACATTACATATGGTATCAAAACTAAAGGTTACAACACTTGGACCTGAGGGCAAGGCCAAATTAGTTTAGTTTATTTTATTTATGTTAAAATAAAAAAAGAACTAACAAATATGTTTACTGTTACAAAAAAAAAAATGGTCTGTTGTGATAATGGTGTCACAGAATGAAGAGGAGATCAGACTTGAAGAAAATCTCGATCAAGGACTTCCTAAAGAACCTGGACATAACAATGAATGAATTTAAAACAAACAAGTTTTGCAAACAATGAGGAACCTTATCATGGAATTACAAGTGTTCAAAGAAGATAATGAAAAGCTAAAAAAGGCACAGGAAGACCAACAAGAAATAAATGAAATGTTGTTGTGCAACATAGTAACAAAGAAGAGCCCAAAAGACAATGACAAGGAGGAAGAAGTTAGCAAGAGATCCTTTATTTTTTTTTTCATGAAATAGAAAATGAGAATATTTCTTTCGAAGACACACAAGTGGCAAGAAACAAAACAACCCCAGGAAGGAAAAAAACAAGTAGATCACCTGGAAGGTGAATTCAAGAAGATAAAACCATCTACTTTTGACGGAGAGTCAAGGATAGGTGAAGAGGTGGAAGAATGGTTACTAGATATAAAGAAATACTTCTATATTTATAATTATTCTACTAACATGAAATTTAGAATGGCCATTGATAACTTGAAGGGAAAAGAAAGTATCTGGTGGCAAGACCTAAAATTGGCCAAGGGATTCAAAGTGAAATAGATGGAATGGTCATATTTCAAGAAATATTTCAAGAACCAATGTTGTATCCTTTTCTCCACTTGAATGGGAAAAAGAGAGACACTTGCAAGTCCAGTTGGGTCAGTTGAACATGACATAAGTTAGTGTATGAGTCAAATGACTCAATCACATGAAATAAACAAACAACTAAGATAATAATAACCAAAGAAACAAAACTACAATGCATAAGGAAATTATAACTAAAATTAATCAAACAATTGACCAATATTCATGCCACCAATGGATCGATTGTATTAGTGAGAAAACACCAAGGAAAAATGGGGGCTTATGGATCCCCTCTTCCTCCAAGGGAGGTCTCTTGAGTCCCCTATGTGAGAGCTCCTCTTACCAATGGAAAACTATAAAGGAAATGGTGAAGATATCTAATCTTATTCCCTCAAGAGGTGAGGTGAATAGCTTAATGAGATGATTCTAGTATGCTCCAAGAAGGAAAGAGGTTCCTTGTAGGATAATAGAGGTAGCATAAAAATACAATGAGATTCTTAAATTCATAGTGCACCTATGGCCTCTTTTAATAGAAAATATTTGAGGCATTATCCAGCCAGTCTTTAGTGTGAACAAGGGGCCCTTTAGGGCACCCTTAGGTCTTTGACCAACCCCCCACTCAAATTTAGCTCCGATTTGAGGGTCAAATCGACTTGGGAGATGAACCAGAAGTGGGTGAGGGGCCAACAAGAACCATAAATGCGCCATTCTCAAGTGTGCGCGCTTTTTGCGTACACAGTCGTGCATCAGGCACATGTGTGTTTTTCTTGCATTTTTGACTTGAGCATGTGCGCACGCTTCCTTTGGATTCTGAGAACATGTCAATTTTATAACCAATTGTATAGTTTGTGTGCCATTTGGACATGTATTTTTGGGGCTGTGAATGAACTAATAGGTGTTTGGAGATGTTGGATTCATGTAACCATTTGCGGACGAAATTTCAGTGATAACAAATGCCCCCTGATGTGTGAGGTTAGGAGCATATGTATAGCCTAATTACATCAATGTTTCTTCTACTGAGAGTACCTTTGTAAGAAAGAGTGTGGAGAGGAACTGTAAGAGAGATCCATTGGAAGGAGACGAGAAGCTAAGGGACCAAACCTTTCTCTATGTGTGGAAAAATAAAACTATATAAAAATGAGGCAAGCATGTCCCATGCTCGTATCATGTAACTCAAGTGTGTAAGTCATTAACTGAAGCTGTATATTGATGTAGATAACTGCAGCGCCCTCCGGGGTGGTTTGATAATGGCATATGACAATTTTGATGGTAAAAAGACTCTGAAAAGAGGTGATGACACCTGTAAGAAGTGTCAATGACTCATAAGCATTGATGGCCCAACATATTTCAGAGGTCTTCGGCTAGTATAAAAAAACTGCAATAGTCGCAAAGTATGACCCACCATAACATGAGATTGTGTTGACGTCGAATGTTATGGGGGTCAACAACATCAGAGAGAAATGATGGTTCTCTTTGTGTCGTCTGAGACTCCTCATTGTAAAGGTAATGAGAGTTAAGATATTGTTTCCCTTATGGAAACTGTGTTGATGTTGGCAGAAAAGGAGACGCGACTCCAAGAAAAAAAGGGATTCATGAAATCCATTGGATGAGAACAGGAATTGATGAGGTACATGGACGAAATCAAGATGCAATGAGACTCAAGACTACCCTTGGTTGGGGATATTTGTGAAGTATGAGTGGAAACAACCGTGAAACTGGATCTAGCGTCAAGGGGACGACTAGACGTGGGTTACATTGTGTGAGAGGCGTGACAATGTGTACAAAACTCAGATATTAGAGGTCTATGGACTGTGGGATACTCAGGGTTTTTATGGACGATGTCAAGAAGGTAAGGAATGCCCCAACCAAGGGCGATAGGGGTTGATTTTCCAGAAAATAAGGTCACTAAAGGAGATAACAAAAGCTATGTAATTGTTGGAAACAAAGGCTTTGTAAAATTACCAAATGAATAAATAATAATTTGGGATAAGTGTGCAGATACAAAAATGGGTTCCCGAGTGTAAGATGGTTTGGCATGTGAGGGTTTAAGTTGTGTGGAGAACTAGTGGAGGGTGGGGGCCCCATAGGTGGGCTTCTGTACGAGGTAAATGAATGGAGGGAAATCTGCAGATGGGAAAACTGACTGTGGATGAAATGGAGGGTTAATGATAATGTGGAGGTGCAGTCAAATGATAACCATGAGGAGATACCCTGGGAGTCCATTGGGAAATCTAGAAAAATGAGGAGAAGGAATAGGTGGTTGATTCTCGAACATGTGTAAGACTATCGAGACTCCCATCCCTGGGGTGTGAAATCAGCATGAGTGTCAAAGTGCCAAAAGGGGACTATGAATGGGACAACTCTTGTAGGGGAGAATGTTATCGAGTGATAGTACTTAAAATGCAGTGGAGGTGATAGTACTGCAGAGCCGGATGGGGGGATCCTATAGGCAAATTTCAGAGGGTGTGACTGGGAGATGCAATTTATGTTCAGAGGGAATGATTACATTCCAGTGTCGATTATATACCTGAAGCAGTTGTGGTGGTGGGTTATGACCAAGTACCTGCACACATGAAAACCAAATACCCGACGTGAACAATATATGAAGATAAAGAGCATATAACTATAAGTTTTAAACCTGTGAAGTAAAGCAATGCATATATATTCTTAAGAAAAAAAGAATTTAATCAATGGCTCATACATATTGTACACAGAGATTTATACCAGAAACCCTCAACTGGGGAAAACCTTTCTTATATTCATTATATCAAATTTCACCATTCACCATACAATATATACAATTTTTTTAGGTATTTCGTAGATACAAAAAGCCTAATCCCTTATTCCAGAATTAATTTAGAAAACCGCTAAAAATAGAAAAATCCGCTAAAAATAGCAAAAATCGCCCAAAAACAAATTTTGTGGTGTTGCCCCAAACCCCATCGCCCTGGCCTACCACCCGGTGTCAACCACTGTGCGTAACCAGGGGGGGAATACCTGGCTCCCCCTAGGAAGCGCCCAACGCACACGACACCTACTAGAGGGATCGCCAGATGTAATTATCGAATCTGACATGCCCACACACACACATGCAAAGAATATAACATATACCCAACATTCTTCGACTTGCTATTTTATTTGCATCTACGTTCCCACATGATTATATAGTTAACAATCCAAGGCATCAATGACCATTGTTACTCTACACCAGGAGAACTTTTCTGTGCTCACAGACTTTGTCAATGAATCTACAAGTTTCTTCAAAGTGTCAACCTTTTCTAGCAACACTTTATTTCCTTCAACCATGTCTGTCACAAAGTGATACTGAACATCAATATGCTTTGTCTTCGAATGATAAGTTGGGTTCTTAGCCAGGAATATTTCACTCTGAATTTCACAATCTAATCTCACTGCTTGTTATACCAACCCAATACTTGAACACAATCTCTGTAACCATACTACTTCCTTGCTTGCATGAGTGGTTTCCATGTATTTAGCTTCTGTAGTTGAGAGTGCCACTACAACCTGTCTTTTTCTCATCCAACTGATTGCTCCTCCAAATAGGTTAAACACATACCCACTTGTAGATATTTTGTGATCCATATCTTCAACCCAGTCTACATCAACAAAACCATGTATGTCCACCACTATGTCTAATCCTGGTCTTCCTTGGTAGCATAATCCATGATTGATAGTGCCACAAAGATACCTAAAGACCTTCTTTACTATTTTCCAATGCTCCTTCCCTGGCTTTGACATATACCTTCTCAAAACTCCCACTGCATGTGCAATGTATGGTCTAGTACAGACTATTGCATACATCAAACTGCCAACTGCACTAGCATACAGAATATGGGACATGTCCTCTTCTTCTTCCTGTGTCTTGGGACACTGATCTATAGATAATTTTACACCTATAGGAATAGGAACCTTGATCAGTTTACTTCCATGCATATTAAACCTCTGTAATATCATCTCAACATATTTTCTCTGATTCAACCAAAGTTTCCTATTTGCACGATCTCTTTTAATATCCATTCCCAAAATGAAGTTAATAGCACTGAGATCCTTCATGTCAAATTTGGAGGATAGATGTGATTTCACCTCTTTGATAACATCCATGTTATTTCCTACCAACAACATGCCATCAACATACAACACTACATAAATGAAGTTATTACCAACCTACTTGGAATATACATAGTGATCAACCCTGCTTCTCACAAATCCCAATCCAAGGATGTATGTGTCAAAATTTTGGTACCACATCCTAGGTGATTTATTTAGACCATATAGTGAATTATTTAGCTTACAGACCAACTCTTTATTTCCCTTCACTACAAAGCCTTCTGGCTGCTTCATGTAGGTTTCTTCTTCCAGATCCCCATGTAGGAATGTTGGCTTCACATCCATCTTTTTCACTTCAAGATCAAAAGCAGAAACAATAGGTAAAAGAAATCTAATAGAAGTTAACTTAGCAACAAGAGAAAAAATCTCACCAAAATCAATTCCCTCTACCTGGGAATAACCTTTTACTACTAATCAAGCTTTGTATTTCTCCACTTTACCTTGTGCATTAAACTTCTTCTTAAACAACCATTTGCTACCAACATATTTTCTTCAAGCTCACAAATCAACTATATCTCATGACTCATTCTTATCCAAAGCATCCATTTCTTCAACCATGACCTTCTTCCAGAGTTTACTATCCTCTAAATCCACTGGGATCATCATCAGTAATAGATAAAGAAAAATTGGAATGGAAATTAGGTTGACTATACCTTTCTGGTTACCTTTTATCACTCACTGATCTCCTCAATACTGGGGTATGAGGTTCTTCTTCTTCTTCTTCTTCTGCTTCCTCTTTTTTAGATGATTCATATTTTACATAATCCAGCTCAAGCTCTATTTTCTCAAGTTCGTCTTGCGTTGTTAGGAATTCCTATTTGGACACATCTTTTACCTCTCTGAAAACAACATCTCAACTGTAAAAAATCTTTTTGGTTTCTGGGTTCCAAAGCTTATAACCTTTCACACCATATTTATAACCAATAAAGATACACTTTTCAGCCATTTTATCCACCTTACTCCTATTTTCCTTTGGAACATGTACGTAAGTATCACAACCAAACACTCTAAGATGTTGAAGAGAGGGTTTCTTTCCAAAACATACCTCATGTGGAGTTTTATCATCCAACGCTAATGAAGGTGATCGATTGACCAGGTAACATGTTGTACCCACTGCCTCTACCCAGAATTTGTGTCCTAACTCGGCACCACTGAGCATGCTCCTTGATTTTTCCAGCAGTGTCCTGTTCATCCTTTCTGCAACTCCATTATGCTAAGGAGTGTATGGAGTAGTAATGTTCATTGCTATACCACACTTCTTACATAATTCTTTGAATGCATTTCCACAGAATTATCCACAATTATCTGTCGTCAATACCTTTATTTTCTTCTCTGTCTGATTTTCTACCAGATCCTTAAACTATTTAAATTTATCAAATACCTCAGATTTCTTTCTAAGAAAATAAATCCATGTGTTCCTTGAGAAATCATCTATGAATGAAACATAATACACATATTTATCTAGGGATGGAGCAGGAACAGGTCCAAACACATCACGGTGTATCAACTCTAAGATCCCCTTTGCTCTTGTATCACTAGATGGGAATATTACTGGAATTTGTTTACCATATATTCAATGTTCACAGAAATCAAAATCCAAAGTGCAATTAGACATACCTTCAACCATACCTTTACCTTGTAGTGTTCGAAGGCCCTTTTCTCCAATATGCCCCAGTCTTTGATGCCACAACATGGTATTCTTTTATGGGACAGTATTGGTCTTGTCTCCTTCATTTCTCTGCTCAGGGACAATAAAACTGTTACACCCATTAGTATAAGTGCTTCCCAACAACTTGTACAGAGTTCCACACCGAACTCCCCTCATTAACACCATTGCTCCTCGTACCATCTTGCAAGTTCCATTTCCAAATACAATATCCACTCCTGCATCATCTAACTTTCTTATAGATATTAGGCTCCTGGCCAGTTTTGGAATGTGCATAACTTTAGGGAGAGTTCTAATCCTTCCATCTTTTAGAAACAACTTAACCCTTCCATGTCTCATGATTTTGGTTGTCAAGTCATCTCCTATGCATACGTCACCACCATCGTATTTTTCATATTCAAAGAACCACTCCCTGTGAGGAGTCATATGGTATGACGCACCTGAGTTGATCAACCATACATCACGGTCTGCATGTGTACCTATAGATGCCAGGTAAACATGACCTTCTTCTTCAGTGGAGGCTTTCACCTCTGTGGAAGAGGTACTATCATATCCCTTTGTTTTTTCAACCTTCTCAGACTTGCAGTCTTTCTTATAATGCCATGTTTTATCACACTTCCAACATTTCCTCAAAGATTTTCCTAGAGACTTATATCTACCTATAGATTTAGGTCTCCCCCCCGAAGACTTACCAGGATTCCTGTCTTGGGTACGACCTCTTACAAATAAATCATTTGTTCTATAACCATCCATTATTTTCCACCTCATATCTTCAGATAACAAGGATGCAACTACATCATTATACTTCAACAACAAGATTATCCCAAGAGTCTGGCAAAGAACATAACAAATTAATACACTTATCTTCTTCTGCAATCATAATATTAACAGAGATAGGTTGACTTACCATAGTATTAAAGGCATTTAGATGTTCTGTCACAGAATCTCCATCTTCCATCCTAACATGATACAACTTCTTTCGAGGAAACAACTTGTTTACCAGGGACTTTGATTGATAAAAATTCCCCAACTTATCCCATAGTTCCTTGGTTGTAGAATATCTCGAGACATTTAGCAAAACCGAATCTGACAAGGAGAGTCGAATAATACTCCTTTCTCTTATGTCCAACTTCTCCCAATCTTCCTAGTAGGTGGTGTACTAGTAGTTTGTGTACTAGTAGGCTGTGTACCAGTCAAATGTGTGCCATTAGTCTGTGTACCAGTAGGCTGTGTACCAGGATCCACAATGATCCATTGTTCTTTGTCTACAATAAGGTCCTCCATCGTCATCTTCCATAGATCAAAGTTTTTACCGTTGAACTTCTCCATTTCGATTCTAGAAGAGCTCGCCATTCCTCTTTCTACACTCGAATAACCACTGCAAAAGCTCCCACTAAACCCAATTTTATCACAGACTCAAGATAAACTTGATCTATCAAGACTGAGCAAAACCCTCAGCAACAAAGGTGTCCCTCTGAAGCCAAAAATGAGCTATGATACCACATGTAAGTTTTAAACCTATGAAGTAAAGAAATGCATATAGATTCTTAAGCAAAACAAAATTTAATCAATGGCTCATACACATTGTACACAGAGATTTATATCGGAAACCCTCAATTGGGGAAAACCTTTCTTATATTCATTATATCGAATTTCACCATTCACCATACAATATATACAATGTTTTTAGTTATTCCGTAGATACCAAAACCCTAATCCCTTATTCCAGGATTAATTTAGAAAACCGCTAAAAATAGAAAAAGCCGCTAAAAATAGCAAAAAACGCCCCAAAAAAAAAATTTGGGGCACTGCCCCGGCCTACCGCCCAATGTCGAACACTGCGCATAACCAAGGGGGGCCATACCTGGCCCCTCATGGGACCCCCCTAGGAAGCGCCCAACGCACATGACAAAAAGAGCACTATTAGAGGGATCGTCAGATGCATTTGTCGAATCTAACGATCCCACACACACACATGAAAATAATATGACATATACCCAAGAATAACAAATATTTGATAATTTTGAACATGAGTATGTGTTCCTTGATGGGAGAAAAATTCTCCGCCGGGGCTGAGGATGGATGGTGACCCAGGGGATGTGACTGTGTAGGTGGCGGGATCCTAATCCCATGGTTGAAGACAGATCAAAAAATAGATGCTTTGATCTCATGTAATTGATCATGGAATTTTTGGAAAAGGGACTATATATAGTTGTAGGGCCCACAATGCCACCTCATTTGTACCTACTGCCATAGTGAGTTCATGAGAGGTTTTTAGAGGAGATTTGGAGATTCTGAGAGTTCAAGCCACCTGAACCAGGATTTACGAGAGACAGTTTAGTGGTCTCATCCTCCTGCATAGTAGTTAGGGTTTCTTTTTTGGGAAGGGTCATATGGATGGTCATACTGTGGATTTTGGTGAGGGTGGAACCCCTAGTGCGCGGACGATCGAGGGATACTCACGTTGGGGTGTGCGTAAGTAGAGAGGACAACCATGCATGGGGGCATGTGAGTGAGTAAAATAGGTGTGCATTGGATGTGCTCTTGTTCGAAGTACATATGCACACTGTGCACAATTGTTTCTCTGACAGTTGCGCACTAGTGCACAGCTGTGTAATTAACAGGTGCACATGAATGTGCGCCTGTGGGTGTGACAGATGTGCATTGATGTGCATCTACTTCTTCGACAGATGGATGTTGATGCGCAGTTGTGCGAAGAACAAGAGAACATATGTGTGTGCCTGTGGGGGTTGACAGCCGCGCACATGAGGCAAAGCTGGGGGGTTTTGAAAAAACTTGTCGTTTTTTTTTTTTTTTTTTTTGAAGCTTTTCGTTTTATGAATTGTGATGGTTGATCAAGTGTTGTTTATGTGAATGCAAGTGATCAGTTCAAGATGCCATTCCACTGGAGGGAGAGGGACTGGAAGCACCTCAGGGAGGTGGTGAGGGATGAGTTGGGTGTTCGAGGACCTTTGGCATCCTGTGGGTCGCTAAATTTCTTCGACTAACCACTGCTACGTGCACAAGAGTACCTATTGTAGTTTTTGATTTCCATGTGGAGAAATGAGCCATAGTGCTTCATTGTGCGGGGGGAGAAACTGACATTCTCTATGATGGAGGATGTCTATTTCCTGACTAGGATCCCTTTTCAGGGGAGGGCCATACCTGATGATCCCCTGTTTCCAGGGGAGGCACACTTGTCAGACTTGGCGTGGAAGTACTTTTGGGGGCTGGACTTTATGTCAGGTTCAGTCATGTGAATTGGGGTGATTGATGCACTCGTGCATTGTTGCATCGCAGCGATGATTGTGAGGATCTATGGATCCTTAGCTACTAAGTAGATCAGTGGTGGTCATCTAAGGATTTTGTAGAGAGCATTGGGTGGAGAGCATTTTTCTTGGGGTTTGATGTTGCACACAAAGATGATGGGGCAGCTCAACTGGTGTCGAGCCTTCGACTCGGGTGAGTTTTCCATTGGGTCAATCTTGGTGGAATGGTTCTTAGAGAGGGTGCCCATGTTGTGCCCTAGATTTTTGTTGCTGGCAGTTGATGCACGGGACCCTCGACTGATGAGGTGGGCATCAATTTTGGTACGACATGGAGGTGGGAAGGGTGGCCATTATTTTACGACCAATATGGAACATGTGTGGCATCATATGCCACATATTATACTATAGTATCCATATGGTGGGATGGACTACTGCCAGGACCCAGATATGGTTTTACCTCGTAGAGAAGATTGGGACCATAGAGGTATGTTAGTGTACTTTATGTTTTATGATTTTGATAGTATAGCATATCTTTTATGGATGGATGGATGTTGATGCTATCATTTGTTTGTTGTGTCTGTAGATGTGGGGCCATGAGGCCGAGAGGTGGAGATGGTTAGAGCGTAAACTCATTAGGGGCTAGTGAAACCTCTATGGGGAAAGTCGCGGGTGGGAGAGATGCATCAGAGGGATGAGGCTAGTCGATGATGCGAGAGCTAGTAGGAGACACATATTTGATGACCCCGATGCAGGGCCATCACATGCGCCTCAGGGAGAGGCCGGTGGATTGTTTGAGTATTTCTGTCGTCGGTTGGATTTGGTGCTACAGGGAGTGCCCAAGGGCATGTGAAATCAGGTCTAGGACGAGGGAGTCTTGGAGCAGTGTGTGGGCCTTTTGGTGGAGTTGCGGACCCTGATCCAAAAAGAAGTTGTAGCAAGGGAAACTATGACTGGGAAACTACCCCCCAGACCTAGAGGACCCCTAGCTGGTGGGGCACCTCCTCCAAATAGAGGACCTGGTGGTGGCACTGTAGAGGAACCATGAGTTCTCTTGTTGTAGTTATATAGGCCTACGAGCCCATTTTGTATAAGGTAGTGTGACACCTATTTTGCACCTATATGGATGAGGGGGCTCACCTCTCTATGAGCGATGTACATTTTGTACCATTATTTGTAAACATTGATGATAAAGTGATCGTTATATATATATATATATATATATACATGTTTATGATCTATGTGATGTTCACATGTGATGATGTTTTGTGACGCTTTTTATGATGTCTAATCTATATGTTGTGACAGACTTTTGATGATTTATGTATGTGTAATGGTGTCTTGATGTGATAAATGCCAATATAACACTAGGTTAGCCATATTATCTACTATTTGACTCAATTTTCATGGAATATGTGTAAATTTAATTGATTAAAAATGTCGAGATAAGAGTCTAACCTGTAGGTATTAGTGGAAGAGGCCAGGATCGCGGACGCGGTACACATTGTTGAGATGAAGGACGACAAGATGGGAATATAATAAGACGCTAAGGTGGAAAATATGGCAGTAACTGGCCTCGGAAAGGAGGCCAATGATGGTTGGGTATTCTATTTGGTTGTTGGTTGTTGAGCCCAAACATATGCCACTGGAGTGGAGTAGTTCATGTGAGGGGGTATAAAGGGCCCAAGCGGTGAAAGAGACATTTTGTTCCCATCAGCTAGCTCCATCAGTGTAACCGATTTGGTAGGATGATAGATGAAACATATATCAATAACACAAATGGTAGATCAAACATAAGACATGGAGGAAAAAAAAAATATTAAAAAATTCTACAAATGTGTACAAAAAAGAAAATTCCTAGTGTTGAAGGACTACACTTAGGCATAAAATTTCTTTAAGTACAACCCGTTAATGGGTTCTTTGAGAGGGAAGCCTTCTGGAGAGGCCAGGATGTATGCGCCTTTAGTGAGGCAGTGTTGGATGATGTAAGGTCCATTCCATAATGACTCAAATTTTCCATGGTCGAGCGTATCGTGAGCGATATCATAGGTAAGGACGAGGTCTCCTTCGTTAAATGAGCGAAGGTTGACATGACAGTCAAAGGTGAACTTCGGCCATTTTTTAGCTACCTCAATGTTCTTTAATGAAGATTGATGATCTTCATCCAGTGACTCTATTTTCAGCAAGCACTGATCCATTTTAGCAGTGTCAGGTAATAGCTGGATAGCGATGTGCAATGTGGGAATTTTGCACTCGATGGGGAGAGTGGCTTCGACCCCATGGACAAGATGAAATGGTGTAAAACTAGTGGCAGTTTTAACTATCGCGTGATAAGACCATAGTGCTAAAAACAACATATGATGCCAATTGGTCTTATTTTTGTTAACTGTGCATTGCAACATGGTTTTGAGGACCTTGTTCACTGCCTCTACCTGTCTGTTGGACTGAGGGTAGTATGGGGAGGCGAACTCATGGGAGAAGCCTAAATTTGAGGAGATTTCAATGAAGATCTCATTCTTGAAGTGTTTCTCATGATCAGAGACTAAATTTAGTGGGACTCCAAAGTGGGAAATGAAGTGGTTGAAGAGAAAATATGTCGCAGTGTCAACAATGTTGTTGAAGGTAGGCATGGATTCGGCCCATTTGGTGAAGTAATATACTACCATGATGATGTACTTGTGCCCATTTCTATATGGAGGGTTGCAAGTCATGAAGTATATGACCCATTTGCAAAATGGGATGACATTGATGACTGGGTGAAGAAGAGAAGGTGGCGCTCGTCCTTTGTTTGCGTAAAGATGGAATTTATCACATCACTTCACCGTGTGGATGCAGTCATGAAACAATTTGGGCTAGAAGTAGCCTACTTGAATGATTTTATGGGTGGTGGACATCCTTGAGAGGTGGCCATTGTAGGCAGTGCTATGGAAATCATTCAATACTCGATGAACTTCATCAATGGTTAGACATCGACATAGTATGGTGTCGACCCCACGTTGATATAAGATTTCACCAATGAGGAGATATTGAGGGGCCTGATGGTGATTGTGTCGACGATTGTCTCAGGAGAGGTGTGATCCAAAATTTTGTGTTCGAAGGTAGACGAGAAGGTCGCCATACCAGGGGTCATCCGAGGGGATGTAGAAGAGGTGTTCGTTGGGAAAGTCCGTATTGACGAGTGAACTAGCAGCGTTTGAGGGAAATGTCATGATGAGTTCAGAGAGGATGATTTCTTTCTTTCTTTTAGGATTTGAAAACTCTAGGTCATATTCCTGAAGGATGACGATCCATCGGGAAAAATTGCCATTAATTTTCCATCGACTTAGAAAGTACTACATGGGGTTGGAATCTGCCATGACTTTGGTAGTGCGAAGAAAGATATAATGACACAGTTTTTGGACTGCGAGGACGATTTTTTCTTCATGGTTGTATTTCAGGGGTGGTCCTAAAAGGTTTTTACTAATGTAGTAAATAAACTTCTCACGACCATCATCCCCTATTTGGACGATAACTCCTTCTATTGAGACACCTGAGGTCTATAAGTAGAGGATGTAGTCGAGATCATAGTCCGGTAGACTAATCTAAGGGGCATTGGAGAGTGCCTCTTTTAAATCATGAAAAGTAGTTTGGGCATGTTCATCCCATCGAAATGGGATATCACAAAACAATAAATGAAGGAAGCCATGCGTGCAAGTGGCATAATCTAGGACAAAGTGTCACAAAAAGTTGGCTTTGCCTTGTAGGCTTAGTAGTTGGTGTAAATTCTGAGGTGGTGGAATTTCTGTGATAGCTTGGAATTTGAGGGGGTCCATTGTGATGCCATGTTGGGAGACGATGAAACCAAGGAGGCATCCGACAGTGATGCAAAATATACACTTGAGGGGGTTCAAGCAGATATTGTACTATCGACATCATTGAAAAGTGACCCGTAAGTTATCTAGATGTTGAGTGCGTTTCTTGGATCGAGCAGTGAGGTCATCCAAGTAAGTGAGGATGATGCAAGCGATATCATGGAAGACATAGGTCATGTCTCATTGGAACTTCACACTGGGGTTTTTGAGTCCAAAAGGCATGAAATGATACAAAAAATTGCCCGATGGGGTGGTAAATGCGGTTTTGTACTGATCTGTTGGGTTGATCTGTATTTGATTGTAGCCAGAGAATCCTTCCATGAAGGACAAGGCCTCATGGTTAGCATAGTCATCGATAATTTGGTCAATGAAAGGTGTAGGGAATTTTTCTTTGAGACAAGCATGGTCGAGATTGTGAAATTCAGTGCAGACGTGAATGGTGCCCTATTTTTTGTTAACGGGGACGGGGTTGGAGACCCATGACATGTATGCGATGGGGTATATGAACCCGACAGTGTACAGTTTGTCAATTTTGGCTTTGATGGTTGCTGCTTTGGAAGGGTGCAGTGGTCATTGATTTTGATGTACAGGGGTGATATCAGGCCATGTGTCGATACGATGTTCGACAATAGAAGGATCAAGGCCGAACATCTCTGTGTAGGACTAGGAAAAAATGTCCCAGTATTCCTGAAAGAGAGATTTGTAAGCTGTGAGTTTCTTAGGGGAGAATGTGACGCCAATGGTTATTTCCTCTATGATTCCTGGTTTGATGGAAATGTTAATTTTGATAGTGGGGGAAATGTTGGCCATTTTGCCTTCTTCAAAAGCATCGGGGGTAGGGATAGGGTTGTTCAACCAGTATATATGCCTAGACAAGATGAAATCCTTTGTTTCGAATACACATATGGAGCGTTGGATAAGAGGTTCAAAGGATTTATGTAAGAGAAAAATCTCTCTATGATGGAGAGAATTCCATGGATAATCGGGGGTAGATAGTTCTTCGAGGATATCTTCATCGTAGTGGAAAATGTGATAATATAAGGGATCCAGGGAAGGAACATTGGTGATTGTCACCGTGTGAGTATCTTCAGGGGGTGAATATGTAGAGGGGGTATTGAAACTATGGTGAGATGGCATGCTTGACATAAACCAAATGTCTAGACACTGTGGGTTGTAGACTGTGGTTGGGGGTAAAATTTCTTGACGAAAATGAACTGGAGAATTGAGGGGTAAATCCTCAGACAGTCTATCCATGAAGCATGGAGGGGTCGGAAGTGACTCAAGTTTAGGGTATGTGATGTGGAAAGTATATGGATATGGAATAGGGGTAATCACTTGCATCACAGGGAGTGAGGTGGTTGGAAGATTTCAAATAAGGGCCATTTGACAAAACCTGTATTCAATGATCGTAGGACACTGATATGTAAAATGATCAAGTGATTCAAAAAGAGAGAAAGGGCACCTCATCCGTTCATTGGTGAGTTCATGACATAATGGATGTCAGTGACTCGGTTACTCGATGACATGGCTAGAGAGGATTCTTGTTGAAAGATCTGACATACTACCATTAGTGTCTGTCGAAACTAAGGTAGCGCAGGGAAATGATGAGTATAGTGGCCATACTCTGAGTAGATGGCACATGTGAATTTGGTTCATAGCCCTTTGTTTCTTGTACTAGGGGATCTGGGGGTACTACTCAGGGTGCTTGGTGAAGTGATGAGCAAGGTGGTTTCTCTCGGGAGTTGGATCAAATTACGTAACTTGGGGAGAGAGGGACATTTATTTGTAAGGTGTCCTTCTCTCTCTCATAGTGCGGAAGGAGGTTGAACTCGAGGAGGAAGTGGAGAGGTGGGTTCTTTCTTCTTTCACCTTCCCCCATTTGTGGCGGGGGTGCTGGAAAGTGGGGGTGAAGGTGGTGTGGTTGGAGTTAGTATTGGAATCTTCATCGAGGTTCCCTCTGTTTGGGGAGGTAGGGATGGTTGGGGGACCATCGCGAGAGGGTGTAGATACCATAACGAAATGGAAAGAACCATGTTGGGAAGGGTAAGCGTTGTGGCTACCTGAAAATATTGTACACCCAGTGGGGGGTGGAAGAAGGGGATTTGGGTGAGGGCTTGGGGGATGGTCTCCCAAACTAGGAGTTTCCCTTGGGGAAGGGTGAAATTTGTAGGTTTCTCAGGTAATTCTTGAGATAAGATTTATTCAACTGGTGGGACGTCGGGGGGTGGAGAAGCCTCTATGGGAGGGATAGTATCTCTAGTTTCAGTTCCATCAGAAGATACGACACAAAATTGTGTTGAGGTGTGTATGAGTGGTGGCTCTCCATGGTATGTCCCCAACAAGGGTGGGTCCTTGAAAATTTTGGGGCCAGTCTCTATGAGTGGATAGACTTCAGAATTAGTGTGGACAAGAGGTAGGATGTTATATATGTTGGAGGAATGGTTAGGCTCATAATGATAAACTTGGTCAATGGTGATTATATTCTCATTGTGGGGGAACATCTTCGTTCAAAACATAGAAGAGGCCACAACCTTTATAGCGTACATGTAGCTATGACCAAACAAGATGTTGTAATCAAGAAGGGTGTTGATGACTTCAATATCGATGAGGATAGTTTTTCCCCCAATTTCAAAGGGGACATTTTGAAATAGACCTTTAGGAGAGGATGGTCATCCATCATAAGCTCTCAAAGCGATGGCAAATGATATTATCTCAGGGAAGCCAAGTTTCTTCCATACTATTTTGGACATGATGCATGTGGATGCACCTTCATCGATGATACATCGATGAACTGTGATGTTCCAAACCTTGAATGGTATCTAGAAAGCTACCAAAGTGAGGATATGGGGTTCCCCACAATCTAGATCAAATGTGATAAGTCTAGTATCAACAGGGTTGACTGCCCCCAAGGTGGAAAGCAATGATTTTCATTGAGTGGGACAGGTTTCGAGGACCTCCAAGACTGACATGGCTGAAGGAAATTGTGCCAATTCATCAACCAGGCTGAAATTGTGTGTTTCCCTAGCCCGAGGGTTATTTAGATTCCATCGTAATGAGATGCTAGGAATACAAATGGGTGGTCTAGTGTTAGGGCGTGGAATCATCAAAGGTTGTCTAGTTGTAACTAGAGCTACTTCTGAAGTTGTGGGAGTAGATTCAGGGGGTGCATTGTATTGATGACTGTGTGTTTGTAGAAGAATTTATTCTTCACTAGTGAGGAGGATATTGCAATCTGCCAGATTCCCAGGGTTTTGATACTGTCCCATCTATGGTGGGGTAGGATGCATCTCCTGCTGGGTATTCATCAAAACTTGGTGTGGAATAGGGTTTTGTAACAGAGCCGGGGGTGGTTGTTGCAAATACTATTGTGGGGCTTGCTAAGGGGCAGGCGACACTGGAGGATGTCGCGCATTCATGGAATATTTCATCCATTTTAAGTCGGTGATTTGGGGGAAATGGCGAGTATAATGACCATGCTCACTGCAAAGGGAAAAAGGGAAGTTCTTCCGGAGATTATTGTTGTTTCTCTCTTGGCATTTGTTGTTATTTCCCCCTTCGGGGTTCTGGTTCCCCTGATTCTAGTTGCCCCCAATAGGTTGGTTCTGTTGGGGGTTGTTTCTCCCTGGTCCTGGGTTATTATTGTTTTGGTTTTTCCCTTTATTTTTGGCATTATTCGATTGATGGGCCAGATTTTTTATTTTCAATTGTTCAAAATTTGGAAATCGTTGAATCAGAGAGGGTTGAACAAAGTTAACCCCAATGTGTGGTTGTCCTTGTGGAGGAGCAATGGGCTGTGGAGGGCTAGGAAATGGAATGTATGGATTATTTTGTGGTAATGACCCGTAAGGTGCATGGGAAGGCATAGCTCTTTCACTAGTGCTCAGGGTGTAAGTTGAGGTAGAGGGGGTACCAGAACTTGGTTGAACAATTGGGTGCATCATGGGTGTCGATGCGGGTCCACTCATGGGTGGGGGGGGGGGACAACAGGGTATGGCTGTTGATAAGGGGGAGGAAGGTAATAAGGGGGTCCTCCATACATTAGTGGATGTTGGGGTGTACTGTATATAGGTGGTGATTGGATGTATGGATTGTGGTGTGTTGTGGTACCAATCAATCCATTCCCTGAGTGAGACATCCCAGGTTTGTCTTGGCTGAATGGTACGTGTCTCGAGGTGTCAGGTAGTACTATATATAAGTATCTTGACTATGCATAAATGAGGTCATATTTTTGAGCCTTGCTGATGGCTTCCTCTTTAGATTGGGGGAAGGTGGAGGCCACATCTTTAGCAAGGAGAGGGATGAGTGATCTGATAAACCAATCAAGGCATTGTTGTTTGGTGGTTTATGCTTTGCATAAACTACTTCACCGATGCCATTCGTGAATTTTGTCGGCGATATGTGTGGATGAGGTTTGTTTAAACTTAGAGAGAAGTTCTAAACCATTGTCATGGAAAATTGGTATTTGAAAGAAGGTCAAAAATGTTTTGGCTAACGATTCAAAAGTCACATGGGACCCTGATTGTTCGTCTACATACCACTTGGTTGAGGGGCCTGTGAGTGTGCGTTGAAATAAACTTAAATGGACAGAGTTGTCCATGATGATTTTTGAAGAGCACCATAAGTGGAAGGTCATGATTGATTGGCAAGATCTTCTCTTTCCTTTCCTTCAAACTTGGGAATGTATGAAGGTATTTTGGTGGGCATTGGAAGTCATGTGGGGTCATGCAATATAGGATCATTGGTGATCTTACTCAGATTTGGTATGTTGATGGAGGCCCAATATGGCATGTGAAGTGGCAGTAGAGGATTAGTTCCAGCCATGGTGTGAACAGGTTGTGTACCTTACCTTTGAGGAGGGTTGGGTGGGGTTGTACTCCCCCCTTGAGAATAAGTTTTCCTCCTTCTTCCTTGTAAAGGAGAGCTAGTGGATTGTTGGCCTTGGGAATTGGACCCAATTAAAGTGGAACCAAGTAAAGATGATCCCAATATAGTAGGACTCACAAGGGTGTGATAGGGTTGAGCCAATGAGTTGGAAAGACTAGGAACGCCTCCTAGGATAGGAGGGAGGTTCGACAAGCGTTCAGAATGACGAGGAATCTGTGGGTCCCCTATGATGTCCGACTAGAAAATTGAATGTGTGCGGATGGTGATTATAACAATAAATGAACAAAGAGTCTTTTTATAATTTGGATCTTCACAATATATCTCGCAATCGTATGTAATCACAAGAGCATCATACATAAATCAATTGAAAAGAAGCATACATGTGGGTAGGTGGATTTTGTCTACGTGGGATAACAATGAAAAAAAATGCTCATGTCCTAAAAAGACACAATGTCCTTCCTCTCAAATAGCACTGGACCTTCCAATAGTACTCAATAGTGGGGTCTGAAGCCAACAGAAGAGGAACTAGTGAACGATGAAACAATCAGTTATAATGAGGGGTAGAGGGTGCATATCCAGAAAGAGATGGTGATATTTCCCAATAGCCACACAAAATATGATCAAGTTTCAATTGCAGCTCACAATTGCCACTTAGGTATATGTCCTAAAATTTGGCCACTATGTACCTCGATCAAAGTGCGACATTTAGATTTTCGGCCTCATAAATGGGTCAGGGGTTGGATCCCTTCCAAGAGGTGGGTGCCTCAAGGGGGGACACACAGAACAACCCGACCTCAGCCTTCGAACCTTCACAGGTATCTCCTTGCCTTATGGTGTAGGAAAATTTGACTTGGAGGATTTTAAAGTTCCCTATTTGTCAGCTTCCAATGTTTGAAGATGTGAGAACCAGATAACGGGGAGTTATTTGGATGCCTATCCCCGAGATCATACCTAGACTAAAAAAATTCTTTTGTCACCTCCTATGGAGGAAACCTTAGTGAGTTTTTTAGAAACATTTTAGATGTGTTTTTTTGAGAGATTGGGGGTGTGAACCAATCTCGTTTGAATTAAATGGGAGTGGATAATTTCTTCAAGAAATATTGGGATGTTTCATAATCCCTTGAGAGGAAACCTACTTCAACCTCCACAATTCGAGATGAAATTATGTGAGTGAGTAGTGACTTTGTGTGTGATCTAGTGATAAAATGTGCCAAATTTTTAATAAGTTAGGTGTCACCTTGCAGCATGTGGACATTGTGTGGTCCTTTAAGAGTCTTGATTACCTATCTTACTAGATGCCATTGGTACAACCTTGCATAATTTTAAAGTCCCTAAATAACTATCATGTGGACATATGGGTCCTTACTAATCCTTTAAACTCCCTAATGTGATTTAATCTAAGAAAGCTTCAAAAGACTATCCTAGATTGCAAGCATGTGGGCATGTATGGGCCCATTACAATAATCTTTAAAATACCCTAGTGATATAAACTAAGAAAGTAGCTTCACAAACTATCCTAATCCTTACAACATGTAGGCATGTATGGGCCCTTACAAATTTAAGATGTTTTGAAAATAAACTAAGAGGGGCCCTAGGGGGGCCTTGTCCTCTACTAAAGATTTTGTTTTTAAGGGAGATGAAATCTTCCTTCAATCGTTTCTCTGATTCTCAAGATCGCTCTATGGTGCGAGAGAAGAGCATACTCAATGATTGAAGTTTTATCTATGGTCCCAATGTAAGTGTTTATATATGTGATATAAAATGATCTTAACTTAACTTTTACAATCAAAACAAGCCATCCATGTGGAAAAATGAAAGAAAAAGAGGAGAAACATGGTTGTTTTTAACCCCTTAAGTGCCTATGTTTTGACTAACCCTTCATGTGGAGAGGGAATCTAAGTGTGGTGCATTTACAAATTGCATAGAATCAATATTTAGAAGCCTAGAGGCCTTCCAAACATCATAAAAAACTCTTACAATGTTGGTTTTTTGGACAGATGCACGGGCCCTAGTTTAGACAGAGGCACATGTGGCACCAATGCATAGAGAAACAAGGACATGTTGGCACATTGTGCAGATAATGCACCGAGAAACATAGTGTTGTTGGCGCATAATGCTTAGGAGACATGCCTGTGGGATGGAAAACCTACGCACGTTCTGATACACGTCCGTGAAGAAAATTTTAAATGAAATTCTCCTCTTTTCACTCTGAATTCATCTCTTTGGAGGTAGGACTAGGCCATTTATGATCCTTTCAAGGTAAGTAGATAAAAAATAAGTGATAAAACAACCAAAATGGGGAGGAAATTCACACTTATCCCCAGTACGGTCACCAATTTGTTGTATCCTTTTCTCCACTTGAATGGGAAAAAGAGAGACACATGCAAGTTCACTTGGGTCAGCTGAACAGGATGGGAGTTAGTGTATGAGTAAAATGACTCAATCACATGAAATAAAAAAACAACTAAGCTAATAATAACTAAAGAAACAAAACTACAATGCATAAGGAAATTTGAACCAAAATTAATCAAACAATTGACCAATATTCATGCCACCAATGGATAGATTGTATTAGTGGGAAAACACCAAGGAAAAAGGGGGACTTATGGATCCCCTCTTCCTCCAAGGGAGGGCTCTTCATTCCCCTATGTGAGAGATCTTCTTACAAATGGAAAAATAGAAAGGAAATGGTGAAGAAATCCAATCTTATTCCCTTAAGAGGTGAGGTGAATAGCTTAATGAGATGATGCTAGTATGCTCCAAGAAGGAAAGAGGTTCCTTGTTGGATAATAGAGCCATCATAACAATACAATGAGATTCTTGAATTCATAGTGCACCCATGGCCTCTTTTTATAGAAAATCTTTGAGGAATTATCCAACCAGTCTTTAGTGTGAACAAGGAGCCCTTTAGGGCACCCTTAGGTCTTTGACCAGCCCCCCACTCGAATTCATGTCAGATTTGAAGGTCAAATTGACTTGGGAGATGAACTAGAAGTGGGGAAGGGGCCGAAAAGAACCATAAATGCATCGTTCTCAAGTGTGCACGGCTTTTTGCGTACACAGTTGCACATCGGGTGCATGTGTGTGTTTCTTGCGTCTTTAACTTGAGCATGTGCGTGTGCTTCCTTTGGATTCCGAGTGCATGTAAATTTTGTAACCAATTGTATAGCTTTTGTGCCCTTTGGAAATGTATTTTTAGGGATATGAATGAACTAATAGGTTTTTGGAGATGCTGGATTCATGTAACCATTTTCAGATGAAATTTCAGTGATTAAAAAAAATATTTATCAGAAAGATATTACGAAATAAAAACTAAGGAATTTTATTAGCTAAGACTCAGACAAATGACCATGGACGATCTGATAAACAAATTTCTCAAATTAATGAGATTTTTGCCATACATTAATGAAGACAAAGTAAATATACAACGATTCTTAAGATGTCTACCACAGTCATACAAGGACATAATTGAATTTGAAAATCCAAAAACTTTAAGGGAAGTATTTAGAAAGGCTCGAATGTGATATGATCAGTACCAATAGAGGTATGAAATTCCCAAGGCATGGAAGACAAGAAACATGACAGAATGAATCAGTGGAAGAAAGGTTTCCAACCAACCTCTTTGTGGAATATGGTAAAGAACTTCCAAAAGAAATATTTTCATTCCAACAACCAGAATGCTCAAGGTGGATGTAGATCAGTTAATTTGGGAGTCAAGAAAGTTGGGGACAACCCCAGAGAACCATTAAAGTGTTGGGAGTGTGGAGAACCTCACTTAAGGAGTAACTGTCCATGCTTAACTTCTGCAACAAGAACTACAATCCATAACCTACAAGAAGCATCTATAGTAGGATATATGGGCAGAAGCATGCACTGAATTAATGCAGGTGTAGATGGAAGATAAGTTGATCATAAATACTATATCGTGGAGGTTGAAGGTAAAATTCATGATAATCGCATTTATATTTTAATTGAACCAGGATCTGGTCTGAGTTATGTTACTCCTGGTTTAGTTGAATTAAACAAGCTCAAGAATTTAAATCATGCTAAGTACTGGATAGTAAAGTTAGAAACAGGGACTAAGAGAAAAGTAACAACTTTCATTTGTGAATGTGAACTCAATATAGATGGCCAAAGTACAAAGTTAAATCTGAATTTTTTACCTATGGGATCTTACGATATAATCATTGGAATGGACTGGTTAGAGAAACATAAAATAATTTTGAACTGTTACGAAAAATCACTTACTTACAGAGACAAAAACAACATAGTTAAGACAATACCAGGGATCAGAAAACCAATTTCAGTTAGGCAGATATCAACCATGCAGTTTAAGAAATGTATGAATAAGGGTTTCCAAATTTTTTCTATTCAAGTAACTAATCTGTTAGAAAAGGAAAATAAACCCATTCTAGAAGACTTTTTCATCCTACATGGGTTTAAAGATGTATTTGTGGACGAAATACCAGAACGGCCTCTAAGAAGAGAGATATATTTCTCTATCAATATACTACCTAGATCTGCCCCGATATCTAAGGCACCTTATCGAATGAGTTTACCCGGATTAACAGAGCTGAAAATTCAGCTGCAAGAACTGTTAGATAAAGAGTATATTAGACCAAGTGTCTCACCTTGGGTAAAACTGGTTCTTTTCATTAAAAAGAAAGATGGGACTTTGAGGTTATGCATCGATTATCGACAATTAAATAAGATGACGATTAAAAATAAGTATCATTTACCCAGAATTAACGACCCGTTTGACCAAGTGGGAGGAGAAAAGATTTTCTCTAAGTTAGACTTAAGTTCTAGTTATCACCAAGTCAGAATGTAGGTCGAAGATATAAATAAAACAACATTTAGAACACAATACAGACACTATGAGTTTGTCGTGATTCTGTTTGGTCTTACTAATGCACCAACAACCTTTATGTGTTTGATGAATAGTATATTCAGTCAATATTTGGATAAATTTGTATTGGTATTTATCAATGATATTTTATTTACTCAAAAATGAAAGAAGAACATGAAGAATGTCTGACAATAGTATTGCAGACCTTAAGGAAACACAAGTTGTATGCAAAGTTTGATAAATGCGACTTCTACCAAAGAAGAATACAGTACCTAGGACACGTGATATCTGAAGAGGGTATTGCACTTGATCCAAAGAAGATAAAATCCATTATGGAATGGCCTATCCCTAAGGATGTAGCAGACATTAGATCATTTATGGGAATTACTGGTTACTACCACATATTTATCAAAAGATTTTCTAAGATTGCGTATCCAATTACATCTCTACAGAAAAAGGGAATAAGGTTTACTTGGTCACAAAAGTGTGAAGACAACCTTAATAAGATAAAGGAATTGTTAACTACAACA
The DNA here is from genome assembly GCA_009831015.1 of Picea engelmannii. Taxonomy (NCBI): domain Eukaryota; kingdom Viridiplantae; phylum Streptophyta; class Pinopsida; order Pinales; family Pinaceae; genus Picea; species Picea engelmannii. Next base: position 393,733 of record ML782947.1, read on the forward strand.
CGTATTTTAAGGGTAGCGAACCCTGAAAAAGACTTTACAGTTTGCGTGGATGAAAGAAAAGAAGGCTTGGGAGGTGTCCTAACTCAAGAGGGGCATGTCATCTGTTAGAAATCACGTAAACTGAATGAACATGAACGAAACTACGCCACACATGATTTGGAGTTAGCAACTGTAATTCATGTGCTAAAAATGTGGCAACATTATTTAATGGGGAGAAAATCTTTGTTGCTAACCGACAACAGTGGTGTGAAATTCTTATTCAGTAAACCGGATCTCAACTCAAGGCAAGCGAGGTGGTTGGCCTTCTTGAGTGAATTTAATTTCGAAGTAAAACACATCAAAGGAAAAGAAAACAAAGTTGTAGATGTCCTAACTCGAAGGACTAACATACTTTTTGAGATAAGTTTTAGCAAAGAAGAAAACAATATCAAACAAAGAATAAAATGTGTAAGCTGTAATGACGAAAAATACATTAAAACAACAACAAAACTACAATAAAATACACAAAAATTGGACAAAATAGATCCGAGTTTGGATAAAAATGGACTGCTAAGGTTCAAAAATAGACTGTAAATACCTAATTCTTCTAATTTAAAGTCAACAATTCTTTATGAATTGCACAAAAGGCCATATTCTGGTCATACAGGATACCAGAAAATGATAACAACCTTAAGGAATTTTTTTTATTGGCCTAACATGAAAAGTGAAACAGTTTAATACTTATCTAAATGCTTATATTGTCAATAGGTAAAGGTTGAACATTAGCATCCAGCTGGTCTGCTACAACCTCTACCCATACTAGAATGGAAGTGGGAGATTATCTCGTTGGACTTCATCACAGGTTTTCCTAAGACTCGAAAGAAAAAGGACTCAGTTATGGTATTGATTGATAAACTTAGCGATTCTGCACACTTTATACCTGTGAAATCTACTTATAAAGAAATTAATATCATTGAGATATTTATGAAGGAAATATTTAGATTGCATGGAATTTCTAAAATGGTGATTTTATATAGAGATGTCAAATTTATGTCAATGTTTTGGAAGGAATTGTTTGCATGATTGGATACTAACCTGAATTTCAGCACAAGCTTCCATCGACAAATGGATAGGCAAACCGAATGAACGAATCAGATTGTGTAAAACATATTACAAATGTATGTGAGAATGAAACCAACTAAGTGGGAGGAGTACCTACACCTAGTTAAATTTGCTTACAATAATGGCTATTAGACATCAGCTAAGATGATTCCCTTCGAAGCATTATATGGAAGGAAATCCACAACTTCGATTAGCTGGGATAATCCAGTTGAAAGACTTATGATGGGACTAGAAATGCTCCAAAAAATGGAGAAAATGATAAAAACGGCACAACATAATTTAAAATAGGTACAAGACAGATAGAAAAGCTACGCAGATTTAAAAAGGAGACACTAGGACTTTCAAATTGGGGACCATGTATATTTGAAAGTCAAATCAAGAAGAAGCTCTAAATCTAGGAAATTGTTCAAAGTTGGCACCCAGGTTTTGTGGCCCCTTCGAGATCTTAGCTCGAATTGGATCCGTGGTGTATCAACTTGCACTTCCTGCAAATTTAAAAGTTCATAATGTTTTTCATGTTTCTTTATTGAAAAAATATATCCATGATCCTACTCACATCGTTGATTGAAACATGGTGCAAGTGGAACTAGAAGGTGAGTTCCAAGAGGAACCTCTGCACATTCTGGACATGAAAGAAACAATACTATGGAACAAATCCATCACCCAGGTAAAAGTGCAATGGAAGCACTTTGGTCCTAAGGAGGCCACTTGGGAATTGGAGGAAGATTTGTAGAAATCTTATCCAAGCCTATTTCGAGAAAGGAATAAACACTGAGGACAATGTTGTACTTAAGGGGGTGATGATGTAATATCCCCCCAAAAATAATTGATTATTAAAGTCTAAATGTACTTGGGAATAAATTTTCGTTTTTGGAAAATTCAGATTTGGATTTTTTTTTCCATTTATGGCAAATCCGAATTTGGAATTTGATTATTGTAATTAATTATTTATGATTGTTGGGAAAAGATTTGACTTTCCCAACTAACTTCTTTGATTGTGACACATGTAAAAGACAATTTTTTTTATCAATTAAATGTTGGAAGACAAATGGAACAACTAGGTTAAAAATAGCTGACCATGACTCCATGAGTGGGGAACAGATTTGAGTTGCCTCAAGGATGCTTTTTACAAGTGGAAAATGAGGGATTTGACCGCTAGAAGCCCCTAAAAATCAGGGATTTGTAAAGATGTGAATTTCCCAAGGAGGGAAGGAAAGACCTAGGCACAAGATGCATATAAATACAACATATGGAGGAGGTTGGACGTTGCTTAGTATGTTAGAGAAAGGAAACTACTTGTTGTTATGAACACTGTTAGTGTGAGGCTAGAGAATTTCTGATCTGTGGAAGGTGACTATAGCAAAGGAGGATCATCTCAGTTTTCCCTTATGGACTCATGGTCATGTTAGAGGGTGAAGGGAGAAGGTAAACTTGGTTGTTCTGTTCTACGGTTGGGTGGAACGTGGTTGTTCCATTTGTGTTCGAGCATCAAAATTCAAATATTTACCTTTACTTTCATTCTTGTCAATATTCTATTGATTATTATTTGTCAGGAATGAGATGGTTTATGTGATGATTGTTTATACATATATATATGTGCTCACTTGGCAGAAATAGAAGAACTATTGTATGTTTTATTTAATCATGAAAATGTGTTGTGCATATATATATAACTGTGTACACATATATATGTAATCATACATAAAGAAATGAATGAAATTTTGTATGTTCCTAATAATCATTAAGTAGGGTTATGTATATATATAAATGGTTTTGTATACTTATATATATGTGTGTGTTCATGCATAAAAGAAAAATAGGATTGTTATGTTCTTGTTAACCATTGAATTAGATATACATTGGATTACTATTTTAAATCCGTACGAGTACCATAAATAATAGATGGAATGAATAACAGTTCTCATATATGTTTAAATATTATTTATATTATCAATAACCACGGGAAATACGGAATCCAATAGTATAAAAATGTATGGCAAAGTAGTTGTCACATTGTTCAAAGTGTTTTGAAATAACTTGTTTCTTCTATTGAAATAATTACAAACAACATGTGTGTCCATGAGACCATGGTTCAAATTACTATAGGAGAGTACCATAGGCCAAGGAATCCATTTCCACTTGTAGATAGAACTTAAGAAGAATTTCTTAAACGCCAAGATAATAACTCGAATACCTTTTCGAGTGAGAGGGATTTCCTTGATCTGCTCCCCTCAAATTGTATAAACCTGCAAAAGATAAAGAGTAGGGTTTAGTAAATTGTACTATTCTTTTAAATGGAAATTAATTATAACGAATGAGATAAAAAATACTTAGCTTGAGTTCGGTGACAGACCAAGTTGCCACTGGAGATTGTGCGATAATCCATCCATGACCCAAAGGGGAGGAGTGGATACATAATTCAGCTGATGGGTACCCTCGCAAAAACAAAACAGGGCCCCATCATTAATTAATGTAATATGATTTTAATGATTTTATATACACAGAACATAAGCTATGATTTATACAGTGAGAAAATAAATATACAAGTTATGAATCATACAGTGATAAAATAAATATACAATTTATGAATTTTATAATGACAAAGTAATTGCACAGAGCACGAATGTGAATCCCCATAAAGGGTAGAAACATTGCCTTTGTATATACAGAGCCTAAGTTATGATTTACATGACGTTGTATAAATTACTTACAATGTAAAAGGAATTAAGTCGGATAATCTCATAGGACGCATCTATGAATTCTCGTATGTGTAAATATCAATTTACATCCATAGAGAATGGAATTACAAGTTATATTTTTGTAGCGTAATCACAATTTTTCCACGGAGGAAATCAATTGAAATTCAAAGGACATATAGAGAACAAATAATGTCCAACCATTTTCTATGTATAATCCAAAATTAAATTACGAATTGATATATAAAACACAGAGTGAAATATACAAAACAGAGGATTAAGGGTGGCTGATACGTATTCACTATAGGAATTATAGAACACAAATTCATGAACAGAGGGTCGATGTTGCTCGATATACATATACCTATGCTATATAAAACACATAAGATAAATTATGCAAATAGAGAGTTAAAATTTTCTCGATACATTTAATGCTGTACAAATTACCGAGTGCAAATTACAAACAAAGGGTTAATTCTTTCCTCGTAGATGTTGTTGTAGGGAACCCAGATGGTAACTCACGAGCATAGGGTTAACCATTGACATGTACACATAGTGCGATTTATGAAGAGCACATAGAAGGGTTATTTTCCACATGGGTATGCATAGGTTATCTACGATTTCCAGCAAGTGGTAATTAAATTACACAAAATGCATCCACGAAATCCTTAGAGGATTATTTTGATATATATTTATATACATATATTCATGTAGAGAAAGTACGAGTTCCATAGAGTGGTAACGCAAAAGCAAAGAGCACAAAACTACACACGATTAAAGCCTATACATATATGCTTACGAGTACCCATTACACATTGGAATGCTAACACATAAATTCTAGAACATATTTACGAATTAAAGAGTTAGTATATCTCACACAGGGTGTATATTTACGAGATGTTTCCATAGAGAACATATGAAAATATATATGGGTAAACGATAGGGTTAACATTGCTAGAACAATGGATATTTGAGGATACGAAAATAATACTAACATATAATTGTTAAAACGTTGTGACCAACAAAGAACCATAAGCTATGAAGTCTATAAGATTATCAGTCAACCCAAGGAATAATTTAACCCCAGTTTCGAGAACTTCAAAACCCAGAAGATCCCTGAGAGGAAACATTACGGAAGCGATATGCTAATACATTTCCAAACAAAGTGCCAGTCATGAGATTATAGAGAACTAGAGTAGTGAATTCTTTATTACCTTATGCAGAAGAGGAAATAGAGGCATGTAGAATCCTCCCATTGCATTTAATAGAGTCGAGCTTCCATTGTCTTCGACCATGCAGAGAAGGGCAAGGTTAGCTTGCAGAGAAAAAAACATTTCGTGCAGGGATAATCGTTACAATGAACATTGAACAATGATTACCTAGGGTCTCGTTAAAGGAGTAATGTGAGGTACGCGCTAATACCCTTTCCATGTGAAACCATGGAGATGGGAGGGTTACATTGGAGGTGGTGGCCAAAGTGTCATTTCCAGGAGGGTACAGTTCATGTCTCCATTAAATGGTTTAGGAAGGGGTTAAATGCCGGACTGACATCCTCCATTAGACAGTTTTCAAACCCATTTATTGCTGAGTCATAGTGCTAGTCAGTTAGGGTTACAAACTGTGCATGTAATGGTTTATGTTCACTACATTAAGATAAGGGAAAAATTCGTTTGGTTCCTATTGGGGCTCAGAAATTTCCTATTTTCATCCACCTTTCCCTTCATCATTCTCCACATTTCGTTGCCCCATTAACCTTTCACGATATCATTTCCATAAATATAGTTGGGTTTCACCTTATTATTCTCCACTTTATTCATTTTAGTATTAAAAGGGAATTTGTGATTAAATATTATAAAATAGACATGTTTTCATATATATCTCAAAAGTGTGTGAGCTTCGTAATGTGTAGGAATATGTGAATGATTAATTCAAAAGGACTTCTCGAATACTTCCTCCACCATTTCAAGATTTGAGGAGATAATTCAAGCCTATTCGAAGGAGAATATCATGGAAATAGGTTGAAAGAAAAGTAGATCTGTAATTATGAGATTGTTATCTTATCTTCAAGGCTCTCATGTATAAAAGAGAGTGATTTATCTTCATCAGGGAGTGGTTGAGTAGTAATCATTGAGTAGTAATTAGGATGACAAAGAGAGTAGTCATTAGGATTTGAAAGAAAGGGATTCTTAGCTTTGATCCATGGTTTTGGTTTCCATGCTTTCATTATTTTGTTATGAAGATTGATTTGATTATTGTAATGTAAGATTTCTTTATTTGCGTGAGCTCACATATGTTGTTGTGTCATTAAACTCTTCACATGTTGTATTTTCTTTTCCTTCATGTAGTTCTCCAGCCCTAGATTAATTTCATTTACACAATTTATCATTCCTAGATTAATTTCATTTACACAATTTCATTTCATTCATAGGTTGTAGCAATTCAATTTCAGTCACGTGTTTCAATTTCCTGCATTAGATTAATGATTCTATTTCAGTTGTAGCTTAAACATTAGATTATATTAGTCCCTCTTCAATCTTGCATATACTTTGCACATTCTTCGAAAGTTTATGAACATTGGATTAACAAATTAGATAGTTGGGCATGTACTACAATGCAATTAATTTAACATTAGTTCGGCCTAATGTAACGACTGTTGTCCCCTTGTTACGATTGTTGTTCCCTTTACAGGAAGTGTCATTCATTTGAATAGAACAACTATCGTTCCATTTATGATTGTTTTTCCTTTACATGTGTTGCATCTCTGGAGGTTGTGTATTGAAAACGAAAGGTAAGAACCTACGTAGGAAACAATTAAAATGATTGTGCTAGCACCTACCTTTGACTGATGCATAGAGGTTTCTTTTAAGACATATTTAGAGCCCAACAGCTCCCAACATGTTAAACTATAGGATTAACAATATGTATCATTGGGGAGGTTACTAACAATATGTAAATCTCGTAGTAGTCGTGTGTGTAAAATGATAACTATATCATTAGGCTAAAGCCTGGTCGCGATAATATATTGTATATTAAACTATATGCAATACGATGGATAGGTGCATAGTTATATATATATATATATATGTATGTATATATGTATCAAACGATTTGCAATATTGTGGATAGGTTTATTGTATGAATTTCAAACAATAATATTATGTTGTGGACAACACATAATATACATATATTACATAGTGTGGTATATTATGGTAAACAATGTATCAAAAAATATGTTTATATAAATAGAGTTAAGATTATGAGAGGTTATGTGATAAACTATTGATATATACCTATTGACATGGATAATGTTAGCACTATGGAATCCATATGATAGTCACTTAGTAAACTATATGAATGCATTTCAAATGGATAATTACTAATGGTTATGGGTAGACTATAGGATAGTCAATAGTCTTCAGGTTATTGTGCACTGTGACTTTTGAACAACATAATTTAACACAGAGAGGTAGATATTCTAAGGAATATGATAGCCCTGGTCGCAATTGTACTAAGTACAAAATAAGCATAAGTTTTTGAATCCAGTAGTGACGATAAAACTACTCTGCATATAATAAAGTTATGTTTGAACAAATATTGAAGAGTCAAGGAGTTTTAATGTCCCTTAACAATTTTATTGTTTTGGGGGGAAATTTGGGGTACATTACACTTAAGGTATCGTAAAACAATAGAAGTACACACCATGTATAGAATGTGAGTGTGGAGCACAACTCCAAGATAGATAAGTTACAAAATAATGCCTTAAAGAATAGGGGAACCCCTTCCAAATAACCAAATACATTTATACATCACAATTCACCTCTCTCACAATAGTGAATACATGATCTATATATATACCTATTCACACTTGCACCCTTTACTATTAGGCTGACCTTATTACATATTTATATTTACATATTGCATGTATAGTTAGCCCCATATATGCCCCCCCTCAGGGTGATATCATATACATTTAAACCTATATATCCCCCCTTTGGGTCATAACATTTCCTAACTTGTGAAGTTCAACAATTGTTTGCATTTCTTGTAGTCAAACTTTCCATGTCATTTAGGAACACATGAAGAGGAATATTGAAAATATAAAATATGGGTTTTGTGTAGGACAGGGTCATTTAGGTGATTTGGGAGGAAAATCTGCCAAACATGAAAAACAAGGCTCACATGGTTAAAATTTCCAAACCTGGTGATTCTAGTAACTAGCTTGCAATTCTGATAACTAATTGGTTTGACCAAGTTGCATCCCAAATCCATGAATTTGGGAACATGGGTCTCATGGATCATGATTTTATTATCCTCTTCAAACAACCTTAATCTAAATCCAAGATTTGATGGTAAATAGATCCACATATTTGAGATCTCATATTTGTTGGTTGCAGATCCACTTGTTTAGGATCTGATCTCATCTTGTTGTAACTCCTTTTTCATTTTGTGAAGGACAAGATATATGTATAAATATGAAAGGATATCATTAAATTTAGAGAGTTAGAGAGTTATAGATAGAGGAGATAAATGAGTTACATTTTGGGGAGTCAATTCAATATCATTGTAATCAGTGTAATCCTTTGATGGTGGAATAAAAATCTTATTGTTACAGATCACAATTTCTATGTTTTAGTCTTTCTTGGAAGTATATGTCAAGAGAGGAAGGTCTCCCTCTCTCTGGTCTACACTGCCTAAATAATTTCATTTTTTTTTTGTGATGTTATTTCAGTAGTTTCTCATTTCATTTCATGTTCATTTCCGTATGCTCTTTCATTTCTGCAAGTGTGGGTTTCTCTACAGAGTTAGGCATTGAAAGTTGAGTTTTAGAGTAATCACAAAACTAGTTGATTATCTTGCTTGTAAACCACAGGAATGTGGTTAATGGTTGAAATATAAGTCCAGTGAAAAAATTGAATTCAGTAGCCTTTCATTTCTGCAATTTCATTTTTGCAAGTGTGATCAAGTGACTGTGGTGTCTGTTAGATATTTGAATGTTTGTTAACCTTGATAATCCAAGAGATAGATGCTAAGTTATAGGAATTGAACCTACAACATAAGATCCTCTCATTTTAATTCATTCCTTTTAGTGATTTTTATTTCCATTTTAATCAAGCTACATGAATTAGTCAAGCCATGGAGTAGTTAACTGAACATTGTAACAGAGCACTTCTATCCTCGACTTTGATTCCTTTTAATTCAACTTGTTTTGCCTAGAGTTAGTTTCCTACTCCTACTTATATTTTTCCAGTATCTCACAAGCTTATGAGCTCACTGGTTGATAATTTAATGAATAACGATTTAAAAAATTAAATTGCCCGACAAAATGGGTCATTCAAATCTCCCCCACTGGAATATGGTTGATGATAAATTGTAGAAATGACAGGTTTCATTTTACAATTTTGAGTATTTGGGTGGTTTTAGAGTGTGGGATTGAGTCTAGATTGCAATTTGCAAGTGTTGAAATCATAGTTTTACATTGAAGTGAACTTTCCTAACTATATTTTCATATTAATCTAATGGAAAAATGCGACGATATGATGGTCCAATAATCTACTAGAATTTATTGTATCCACTATCACTTTCTACAGTGAAGTACCAGAGAGATGTGTAATTATTTTCCTAATTAACATGGAATTAACAGTGACATTTACAAAAAAAATTAATAACAAAAAATATTTCAATATTAATAAGAAAAAAAATATTTTAGTATCCACCTTAAGTAAAATATTTTTATGTCAAATTTATATATTTTTAAATAATTAAAATTAAAAAATTCTTATTTTGTAGATATATATATATATATATATATATATATATATATATATATTTATAATTAAAACATTTCAATTATATATATTTATAATTAAAACATTTCAATTATATATGCCTAGAGATGTTTAATTCGTATGAGGCTCAACTTGGGATTGACCCAAGGAAAAGAAATTTTCAATATATATATATATATATATATTATGTCTGGAGGAATCAACAACTAGTTGGGCACGTGCTCGCGTTACACGTGGCCGTGTTATCCAACCGCTACCACTATAACCTCCAGGTGTGCCCACGATGCCCCTTATGCGGCACACAAGGTTAGTCGGGGGGAGTTGAACTCGAAACCTCATGGAACTTCATTTTCACGGCACTTGCCAATTGAGATGCTGCCCCGGGGGCTCAAAAAAATATTTGAAACCAGTGAGATGCATATATAATTTAATGATTATACTCATAATTAATTTTAAATAGTTGGAAACAATTACGATGTAATTTAACAACAAATTCATAATGCAGCATTAATCAAATTAGCATTCACACCTTAGAGATCCCGAGTCATCAAATTAGTTTTGGAAATTTGATAAGAGATTCAAATATAAAAATGTAATGTTTAGAAAATAACTTATGTTATGGAGAGATAATGAGTATGGAAGAGTATCTTCATCCCTCGACTTAACAAAATTGTCGACATTAAATTATTTCGATAATCACTACGATGAAAACAAGTGGGAAAGTGGCAATGACATCGAGAACAAGGAAAGCATCGAATATAATTAAGTAAT
>ML782947.1:406998-437482 GCA_009831015.1 Picea engelmannii
TGTGCACAAAATCGCGCTCACATTTCTCATTGGGAAAATAATGTGAATATAGGAGGAAGAAAGAGAGGATATTTCCACCGCCACTACCATCGTGTGCAGGTATGTTACATTTATCTTAACATTAATCCAATTTAGTTAATCTAATTTAATATATTGCTCCCAATAATCTAAATTTAAAAAAAAATGTAATTTTGTATTTTAAATAAAAAAGGAAACTAATTTACATGCCATGGATGTTAAAGTGTATAATATAAAATACAATGGAACCCCACGGAAATTTAATCCCCTCAGAATAAAACTAAGAAGATCAAAACCCTAACCCACCACCACCACCACACAATGTAAACAATGAAATTGATGAGGGGTTGGTGATATTAAGAAACCTTGTGGAACAGCTAAGGGAGACTAAAGAACCTAGTAGAGTCTCCTTGGCCACTTCTTTGGACATCATTTTCTTGTCCATTGCAAATACTCAAGGGAAATTGACATCTATTACTGACTATAGAGAAAGAATGTACGAGTATTATATCACTAGTTTGGACAAAAACCAAATCAAAGAAATGGGCATTTCAAAACAACAAATATTATCTATTTTTAGGGATCTTATAAATGGAAAAGAGATACCATTGACCAAGAAATGTATATCCATTGACTGGTGCATCCATCCCTAGATTAGTAAAAAATGGATGGATAGTTGGTACATGGTTTTTGATAAACCTCCTTGCAATAACATGGAGATGCCCCTATATTTTCTTAGGAAATTATGGATTGATTTTATTATTGGTAAAAATTTCAACTACTTTGACACTAGTGACTTCTAAGGGTGAGATGAGGGTCCGCAAAGGATCGAGAGAAGGCTAGGAATGACCCCAATTTATGTCCCCATGCCCCTAGGAGAAGACCTGACCCCCTACCCAACATCCTCTTGTTATAGATAGCTTGCAACAGATACATCTAGCCATCTCCTCATTGACTCGTAGCCTAGTGCAACACAATATCTTTGTTGCACTATCTCGACCAGAGGTGCATGGAAGTGACAGTGATAGGGGGTTTGGGGCATCAACATGCAGAGGAGAGTATAGTGAGGAGAGGGGATGTGGACATAGAAACCGTCCATTCGAACTTCACAGATGCTCCAGCTGCAGGTAGACTTGCTATGGGCCTATAGATCCCATTGGATAACATAGCTTCATGGAGGAGGTTAGTATATTAACCCCCTTTTTTTTTTCTTCATTGTTATATATTTATTTTGTATATTCTCTGTGTGTGTGTGTGTGTGTCTATATATATGATTGTATGTTGTTTTGCATTTTTTGAGTCCCAACAATAGACCCTCTACGCCTATGGATGCATTAGTTCCTAGCGCCACTACCGATGCAACAATAGAGGAAACATGTTCATTGGGTGCACCGTACACACATGTATGTATCACATTTGATAGATTGGGCATAGTCATTTCTTATATTTTCTCTTGTTTCTACAATATTTGGCACCAAGCGATACCAAGAATTGTCCATCTGGGATGGACAAGTCACTGACGTCACACGTATCATATGTAAAGTTGAATATCGTATAATTCTCAAAATGTTTGTTTTTATGTTTTTGAATTTTAGTGTTCAGTACTAAAAATTCAATTTTTTCCATATGTATGTAGGTTGATGATATATTTTCTAGGTATAGTAGTATTGCACCCCGTGGGCACCTAGGCGTTGCTTATGGGTTTCCTTTCTCCAGGCCTAGGGTGTTGGAATCACTTGTACAACCTGTGAGGGTCCATCACAACCCACCTGTCTACCACCCACCCCCACCACCACTTTCGGCCCCATCGATAGAGATTGCACAACAGAGGTTGTCTCAGAGCAGGTTGTACAACCTAGTGCTCCATTTGTTGGTGAATCTCCATCGATGCTTGAGATATTCATGGTGAGATAATGCATTGATAATAATTTTTCACTTTTCATGAATTTGTTTTATGCATATTTATTTAATTTCTTGACTTGATCCTTGTAACTAATGCAGGGTGGCATTACAGAGATATTGGGGTCGTGGAGGAGTGCAACACCCTCATGATTCACATTTTCATATACTGTGAGTTGTCTTAGGTTATATTACAAATTATCAATTTGTATGTCTATTAATTCATTGATGAAAAGAACTAATAACATTGTTTATTGTTTGTGCAGTCTTGAGAGCATAGAAGCACACCCAAGCCTAGAACCTCTCAAGGTGCATCCTCAAGCAAGAGAAGAATCATAGATTTCCAATATTCTCCTAAGGGTGGTGAGGGTGGAAATTGTCAATTATTAACCAACTACTTCCATATCATATCTAGGCTACTATACATATGTTTTTTTATGTTAGGGCACTAGTATATTGGGCACAAGTTGTCATTTTGTAAAAAATGTACAATTTAGACGATGTTGAGCGCGCGCGCGCACACACACACACACACAGATTTCATGGCACACTTTTTATGAATCTCATTGTTTCTACATTTGATGTTTATGAGCATATGAATTTCAAAGTGTATGAATTTTATGTGTATTAATCGCTTGATTTGTTTCTATCTAGTGATTATAATTACTTGCATTATGCATTAAGGAATAGTTTATGGGCACACACATTTGAGCTCAATGTTATTTCCCAGGGCACACACAATATTCACCTCTATCTATGCATGACATATATAAAATCATTTGATTTATGTGTAACCCTTCATAAATGCTAAAAAGACTACTCAAAGACTCATTAATGCAAATGTTTGTTGCGATTGTGTAGTGGGTATTTGTAAATTTTGTTCAACCCACGAATTATTAATAAAAATTTTCCAGTAATTCTATTCTACCAAAAATCTATCTAGAAAGTAATGATATCTAGAAAGTAATTCCTTAGACGTTTTCCTTCCCCCAACTTAATGGAAAATTAGCACATGTGAATGAGTAAATTAGGTTTCTCCGATAAATAGATCAATGTACATCAACTATTTTTATGTGGTTACATGCTAGTATAGTAAATCTTATAGATAATCAATGATGTGATATTCAAAATGTAAAACTTGAAAAGGTGACGCAATACCCCACCTCAGTAGGGTCTGTTGACCTCCCGGTGTACAAATATTCAACTTCCTTTGAGCCAAAACGACTCCTTGGTCCCCGCTGGAACATTCAACTCACATAAAACATAGGTCTCCTTTTACAAATCCCACCTTTGTAAGAAATAACTAGGTGCAAGCTCTATCGATGCGACCACTGACGGTGACCAGGAGCTTAAACAAAGGCGCTTCGCATTTCACAATTTCAGGACTTTCGTTTCGAGTCTCCTCGACTCCTCCTATTCCCAAAACCCTGAAACCCCGAAATAGGGATAACGGTCCCTAGCTCCTCCCTTGTTATTCTTCTATATGACCTCCATTAAAACCTTGGGGTCCACCTCCGAGCGTGTCGAGATTTTTCATATTGGGAATTTGAGATGTAGCTTTGCTCCATTTTTATGATATCCGAACTAGTGACTTCCTCACCTCAGATCAACTATCTTGATTCCTCCATGATTTGATGGTCTAGATCACGTCAGGATTTCGCGATTTGCGACCTCCGAGTTACATCTTCCTCCACACTCTTCCAACTCCCAAAATGTCAATATTTTAGAGTGCCAAATCAATGGCTCACACTCCTTCAAATCTGATGGCTACTATCCCTCCTGATCTTGTAAGTATTGAAAGCCTCTCTCCCTTATCCTCCTTGCATATCTACTGGATCCAATGACCCATGGAAAAATAGTATTCTCCCTTCAGTAATTCCAACATTCTGTCGAGATTCTCAATGAATCCCAACCAAAGAACTCAGCATCAACCCTTTTGAGCTTGATTCTGCAAGGTGACTCCAAACCTCATCCTTCCTCTGAACTTTTCCAAGTCTCTATCCTTCCTGAGCTTGGTCTTCACTGCAAACTCAAGGATTCTAAGGAATTTTGCGCACACTCTTTGCAGCTTCCACGATAACCTCTGATTATTCGACAAATCCAACTCTTCGTACTCCTTGTGACAAAAGTTCTTCAACCGCTCACTTGGGTTGGAAAACTATAACTCTCTCCTCAACTTGTGCACACCTTGCACGTCTTGGTGTTATACCTGCACTTCCAATGGTATAAGATCAACGATATCTCTCCTGAGCTCTTTCTAAGTTAAGACTTATAAACGCGTCAATGCACTCCTTGCGGACTTTCACTGCACTCCTTGCAGAAATTCTTAGGATGAGAAACAATTGAAACTTATACTCTCCCTCTCACAGACTTCATACATTCAACATGAAATCACGTATATACATAGCATTGAAACAAATGCATAACAGAGTATATGAGCAAACTGTAAACATACCATTCAATAGATTCAAACAGTAACCATAAAACACCATGAAATTGGATCAAAGTATTGTTATATTAATTCAAGTGCTTATGTACATGGTCCAATAGAAACAATTATCTGCTCATACAACCTCTACAGTCTCATTATTTGTTCTCTTATGTTCTCTTGTTCTCTTGCTCTACTACTCATACAATGAGAATGATTAATCTACAATACATACGAGGGATCTTTCTTGATTTTTCCCTCCTACAACTCTAAGCTATCTTATCGAATTAAAATCTACAACTAATTTACATTTATTACAATAAATTTCCACAACCGACAGATGAGAGCGAGCGCTCAACATCTGTATTGCAATCCCTAAAACATTAAAAGAAAATTTATCTTTTCAGATATTACATTAATGTGCCATCCTTTGAAATTCAAATCCTTTCAAAATGTGCACTGGTGTTTATCCAGTTGTCCTCCAGTTGTGCTTGCTGACGATGCTCCTACATCATACTCCTCTGGATGAAAAATTCATGGAATCCTATCCATGAGCTCCTGCACCGACTGTCCATGTTTATGGATATCTGCTTCACTTTCCCAACTGGCATCTTCAATCGGGTGTCCTTTCCACCTTACCAAATATTCAAAATATGTCTTCCTCCGGGTATTCTTGCTAGCTCTCTGATCATTGATCTTTTCCATCTACGGCTTTTCAGCTACAGGCATCTGTTTGACCCACTGAATTTTCTTCTGATTCTCTTCTCCTCTTGTGTCATCTTCTCTGTAAGGATACAGATCTAATATGTTTAATATGGGTGATATTCCCACATCATATAGAAATTATATCTCATAAGCATTTGCCTCAAATTTCCTTAAAATTTTACACAGCCCTATATTTTTCATCTTCATCTTATTATACGTTCCCCTTGGGAACCTTTCTTTTCTAAGATGTGCCAAAACTAAATCTCCCACTTCAAAATGAAGATCTCTTCTGTGTTGATCTGCTCTGCACTTGTATTCCTTGTTGGAACTCTGTAATCTCTCTTTAATTTTACTGTGGAACTTTGTAATCGCTCTTTAATTTTACTATGGAGCTCCTGCATATTTGCTGCAAAATCTTCCTTTCCAGCACTCCTGAACTCACTATGATCTAAGTTTCTCAACTCAGATACTCCCCTTGGCATCATTCCATATAATATCTGGAATGGGATCTTCCCTGTGCTTCTATTATGTGAATCATTATATGCAAATGCTTCTTGTGGAAGAATATGATCCCACTGACTATGGTGTTCAACTACTAAAATCCTCAATAAGTCCCCCAAACTTCGATTTAATACCTCAATATGTCCATCCGTATGAGGGTGATATGATGATCTAAAAGATGAATTTGTTCCCAGCTTCTTCCATAGGGTTCTCCAGAAATGACCAACAAATTTGGTATCTTTGTCTGAAACAACACTCTTGGGTAAACCATGAAGTCGAACAAATTCTTTGAAAAACAGATTTGCAATGTGTGTCGCATCACTGGTTTTTTGACATGGAATGAAATGTGCCATTTTGGAAAATCTATCGACTACCACAAATATGGAATCACAACCCCTATGTGTCCTCGGTAGTCCTAACACAAAATCCATGCTTACCATGTCCCACGACCTCTCTAGTATTGGAAATGGTTGATACAATCCAATATTTTGTTTTTTCCCCTTTGCGTGTTGGAAGATTCTACATCTGTTGACAAATCTCCACACATCTATCCTCATTCCTGGCCAATAATACAAACTGTTCAATTGCGCAAATGTCTTGTCATGGCCGAAATGTCCAGCCAATCCCCCACTATGTTTTTCCTTCAAAAGGTTTTCTCTCATAGAACTCTTTGGGATACATAATTGATTTCCTTTAAACAATTGTCTGTCCTGAATCAAGTATTCAATCCATTGGCTTCTGTCTCTGAGAACAAGATTCTCGCATGCTTCATAAGCATCCTTGAAATCTGAGTCATCCTTGTACATTTCCTTAAGGCTATAAAAACCTAAGGTCTTCACATGAAACTCCTGCAGAATCAAACATTTCCTGCTCAATACATCAACAACCTTGTTAGCATTTCCATAAATGTGCTTTATAACAAAAGTAATTTTCTGCATACATTCAACCCATTTTGCATGTTTTTGGTTCAATTTCTCATGTCTGGTTATAAACTGTAAGGCCTGGTTGTCGCTATACAAAACAAACTATTTTGGAACTAGGTAGTGCCTCCATTTATTCAACGCTTGTATGACTCCATAAAACTCTTTGTCATAAGTGGAGTAATTTCTTTTGGCCTCATTCAGTTTCTCACTGAAGTATGCAACTGGTCTATTGTCTTGACTTAAGACTGCTCCAATCGCGAATCCACTTGAGTAACATCTCACTTGAAATGTTTTACTGAAATCTAGCAGAACCAAAACTAGTTGTTCAATTATCTTCGCCTTCAAAAACTTGAAATTTTTCTCTGCTTCCTTTGTCCAATGAAAATATTTATGTCTTTTCTTGACTGTGTCCATCATTGGTGCACAAATTCCGCTAATGTTTTTTATGAACTTCATGTAAAAATTGGCTAGTCCATGGAAGCTTCTGACTTCAAAGATATTCCTTGGCGATGACCATTCTTTGATTGCTCTTACCTTCTCTGGATCCATCTTTAACTCATTCGAAGAGATAAAAAAACCTAAATAAATAAGTTGTGTCTTCATGAAAGGCGACTTCTTTAGATTTATCAACAAATTATCTTGCTGCAACCTCCTCATCACTAAAGTTAAATGTATCAAATGCTCTTCTTCAATCTTACTAAATATCAGAATATCATCAAGATACACAATTACAAACTTCCCAATGAAATCTTTCAAGACTTCGTTCATCAATATCATGAAAGTACTTGGCGCATTCATCAAGAAAAATGGCATGAAAAGCCATTCATACAACCCTTCATTCATCTTGAATGTTGTCTTCCATTCATCACCTTCCCTCATTCTAATCTCATGATATCCACTTTTCAAATCAATTTTTGAAAAAAAAAATTCTCCACTCAAGCAATCCATCAAGTCATCCATTCTGGGTAAAGGAAATCTATACTTGATGGTGATTTTTTTTATATCCCTCAAGTCTATACACATTATCCATCTACCATTGTTCTTCAGACTTAACAAAGTAGGTATAATGCATGGACTCAAGCTTTCTCTAATCAACCCTTTGTCCATCAAATCCTGGACTTTCTTATTAACCTCTTCATTCTCCTACGACGTCAATATGTGCACTACCTTGTTTGGTAAACTCAGTCCTAGTATAAGGTAAATGTGATGGCTTATACTTCTGATGGGGACCAATGAACAAGGTAAATCATCCACCACTATATCAACGAAATTCTCCAGCAATTCCTGAATTTCCTCAGGTAGATCATCAATTGAAGTATTGGCCAAGATGACTCTAGGATTTCTAACCACAACAAACTGCATTTCTTGATCTTTCCTGACTTCATCA
The DNA here is from genome assembly GCA_009831015.1 of Picea engelmannii. Lineage (NCBI taxonomy): Eukaryota > Viridiplantae > Streptophyta > Pinopsida > Pinales > Pinaceae > Picea > Picea engelmannii. The sequence goes on from ML782947.1 coordinate 414,860, forward strand.
AGAAGTTCCTTCCTACTCATGATAAGTATAGTATTTATTGTTTCTTCCTTCACCTTCTTGTCTTCAATTGGCAGTAACATATGCACCCTACCATTCTTCTCTAAGGTATAAGTATTATTTCTTCCATCATGAATAACATGTATTCCATATTTCCACGGCCTCCCCAACAAAAGATGACAAAAATCCATGGGAATTATGTCACATAAAATCTCATATCTATATCCCCCTATCTTAAATTCAACTAAACACTGTTTAGTGACTATTATCTGATGTCCTTTTTGTAAACACAAAACTTTATACGGGATTGGATATGCAATTGTCTCCAATTCCATCTTCTCCACCATCTCTATGGATACTAAACTATCTGTACTTCCACTGTCAACTATCACCTTGCATACCCTATATTTGGTTTTGCAAGCAGTCCTAAGCAAATTGTTCCTCTGGACTGGATTTTCCATCTCTTTCTTTGGTTTTAAGAGAATTTTCCTCATCATTAGGGATCTTCCACCTTCTGCATCTTCTACCTCAACATTTCACTTCTTCTCTTCTGAAATGTGAGATTCGCCTCTTCCATCCCTTTTTCTATCGGGAAATTCCCAATATTTGTGTCCTATATTTCCACAGAAAAAACACTTTAATTCACCTCCTCTGCCTCTTCCTCTTCCTCTTGCTCGAGTAAAAGCGTTCCTATCAGCATATTGTCTTCCTTGTGAGATTCCTCCACTTTATGGGTGGTTATGTGGATTTTTCTCTTTATCCTTGGGATTCTGTAATCTGTCCTGGGAAACTGCTTTGCCTCTGCTCTGACTTCTACCTCTGCCCCTTTGACCTTGATTTTAGGAAAATTTTTCTTCTTCCTTCAGAGCAACCTGATAAGCATCTTCCACATTTTTGATTATCACCATGCTCATCTCGCTCTAAATCTCATATCTCAAACCATTCATATATATGGTGACCTTTTCATCATCACTCTCATGATGACGAGCTTTGATGTTAAGTCTATATAATTTCTCTATATACTCATTCACTGTCATCCCTTTCTATCTCAAATTCTGCATTCTTCGAAATAAATTGATCTAGTGATATCTGGGTATGAACTTGGCTTTCATCTTCACTACCATTCTATCAAATCTCTTAATTCTTTGTTTGCCTTTACAACGCCTGTCAGCTTGCAGTTGATCCCACCATAGTGTTTCATGTCCTTATAGTCTAGTGACAACATGATTTACTTTCTTATCTTATTCGATATCCTCATAGTTGAAGTATTTATCTAGAGCTCTAAACCAATCTAGAAGCTCCTCAACATCCAATTTTCTTTCATACATTGGAATGTCCAACTTTTCTCTGGAACTTATCCTTGCAACAACTTTAAATAGACGTTCCTCTACAGCATCTTCGGCTACAAATTCTTCTTCTCCTTCTTTTTTCTCGCGTTCATCCTCACTAATATCTCCAGTATCAGGTGTTGATCTCTATGTTGTCTCCATAACATCTAATTGAGCACGAAGTTCTCTCATTTCCCTTTACATGGATAGATCGGGTAAAGTTCTTTCTGGACATCCTTGGCAGCATTGTTTCAAATTCCACCACACAGAATTCAAATCACAACTGTGATTTGTCTTCTCTTACTTACAGAAAACAATAGTTATAATCTCTGATACCACCTGATGCAGTGCCCCACCTCAGCAGGGTTTGTTGACCTCCCGGTCTATAGATATTCAACTTCCTTTGATTTGAAATGACTCCTTGGTCCCCACTCGAACCTTCAACTCACATAAACCACATGTCTCTTTTTATGAACCCCGCATGTGCGAGAAAGCACTAGGAAAAATATCTCCCCACGCGACCACCGCCAGTGACCGCGAGGCTAAACAAAGGCGCTTCTCGTTTTGCGATTTCGGGACTTTGGTTTCGAGTCACCTAGACTCCTTCGATTCCTGAAACCATGAAATAGGGCTAACAGTCTCGAGCTCCTCCCTTGTTCTTCTTGTATATGACCTCTAGTCAAATCCACTGTCCACCTCCGAGCGCATCGGGATTTCACGTATTGGGAATTCGTGATGTAGCTTTGCTCCCTTTTTCTGATATCTTAACTTGTGACTTCCTCAACTTAAATCAAAGGTATTTATTCCTCCACAATCCGATGGTCCATATCACATCAGGATTTTGCGATTTGCGACCTACTAGTTACAGCTTCCTCCACACTCTTTTGACTCCCAAAATTTCGATATTTCAGAGTGCCAAATCAACGAATCACACTCCTTCAGATTTGACGACTACTATACCTCCTGAGCTTGCGAGTATTGAAATAATCTCTCCCTTATCCTCCCCGTAGATCTACTGGATCCAACGACCCATGGAAAATCGGTATTCTCCCTTCAGGAATTCCAACCGTTCGTTGAGATTCTCGATGACTCCCAACCAAAGAACTCAGCATCAACCCTTCTGAGCTTGATTCTGCAAGGTGAATCCAAACCTCATCCTTCCTCTGAACTTCTCCAAGTATCAATCCTTTCTAATATTTGTCTTCACTACAAACTCAAGGATTCTAAGGAATCCTGTGCGCACTCTTTGCGGCTTCCAAGATAACCTCTGGTTATTTGACAACTCCAACTCTGCACAATCCTTGTGACAGAAATTCTTCAACCTCTCACTTGGGTTGGAAAAGTCTAAGACTCTCCTCAACCTACACACACCTTGCATGACTCATTGATCTACTTTCACTTCCACTGGTATAATATCAACGGTATCTCTCGTGATATTTTTCTGAGGTAAGACTCAGAAACTCGTCGATGCACTCCTTGCAGACTTTCACTACACTCCTTGCAGTAATTCTTAGGAAGAGAAACAATTCAAAAGTATACTCTCCCTCTCACAGACTTCATACATTCAACATGAAATCATGGATATACACATCATTGAAACAAATGCATAACAGAGTATACGAGCAAACTGTAAACATATCATTCAATAGATGCAAATAGAAACCATAAAAAAACAGGAAATTGGATCAAATCATTCTGATATTAATTCAAGTGCCTCTGTACATGGTCCAATAGCAACAACTATCTTCTCATACAACTTCTATAGTCTCTGTTCTTCTATGTTCTCATATGCTCTCTTTCTCTCTTTCTCTACTACTCATACAATGAGAATGATTAATCTACAATACATACGAGGGAGATTTCTTGAGTTTTCCCTCCTACAACTCTAAGGTATCTTATCGAATTAAAAGATACAACTACTTTACATTTATTACAATAAATTTCCACAACCGACAGATGAGAGAGAATGCTCAAGATTTGTATTACAATCCCCAAAACATTAAAAGCAAATATATCTTTTCAGATATTACATTAATGTGCCATCCTTTGAAATTCAAATCCTTTCAAAATGCACGTTGGTGTATATCCATCTTTCCTCCACTTGTGCTTGTTGACGATGCTCCTGCATCATACTCCTCTGGATGAAAAATTCATGGACTCCTGCCCATAAGATCCTGCACCGATTGTCCATGTTTCTAGATATCTGCTTCACTTTCGCAACTGGCATATTCAATTGGGTGTCCTTTCCATCTTAACAAATATTCAAAATATTTCTTCCTCCGAGTCTTCTTGTTAACTCTCTGATCAATGATCTTTCCCATCTGTGACTTTTCAGCTATAGGCATATGTTTGACCTCCTAAATTTCCTTCTAATTATCTTCTCCTCTTGTGTCATCTACTCTGTAAGGATATACATATGTTATGTTGAAGATGGGTGATATTACCACATCATCTGACAATTCTGTCTCATAATCATTTTCCTCAAATTTCCTCAAAATTTTACATGGCCCTATATTTTTCATCTTCATCTTATTATATGTTCCCTTGGGAACCTTTCTTTTCTGAGATGTTCCAAAACTAAATATCCCACTTCAAATTAAATATCTCTTCTGTGTTGATCTTCTCTACACTTGTATTCCTTGTTGGAACTCTTTAATCGCTCCTTAATTTTACTTTGGACCTCCTGCATCTCTGCTGCAAAATATTCCTCTCCAACACTCCTGAACTCACTCTGCTCTAAGTCTCTCAACACAGATACTCCCCTTGGCTACATTCCATATAATATCTAGAATGGGATCTTCGCTATGGTTCTATTAGGTGAATCATTATATGAAAATTCCTCTTGTGGAGGAATCTGATCCCACTGACTATGGTGTTCAGCTACTAAAATCCTCAATAAATCCCCCAAACTTTGATTTACCACCTCAGTATGTCCATCCATTTGAGGGTGATATGATGAGATAAAAGATAAATTCATCCCCAGCTTCTTCCATAGGGTTCTCCAGAAATGAACAACAAATTTGGTATCTCTTTCTTGGGTAAAGTCGAACAACTTCCTTGAAAAACAAATTTGCAATGTGTGTTGCATCAGTGATTTTATGACATGGAATGAAATGTGCCATTTTGGAAAATCAATCGACTACCACAAATATGGAATCACAACTCCTCTGTGTCCTCGACAGTCCTAACAAAAAAATTGTGCTTACCACGTCCCAAGACCTCTCTAGTATTGGCAATGGTTGATACAACCTAGTATTCTCACAATCTCACGATCTTGATAGTGCCTTCAAATGGACGACTAAGATCTCTTCCTTGGAATCAACGGTTCAGATATCCCTCTCTCCAACCAACGACTTTGATCGATTCAGAATCCTGGACTTCAAAACTTTCGAATCTCATTCTTGGTTTCCTTTGCAGATAAATCTTTCAGAGTTGAAGATCTGCTGACACTTGTCCCCATCGATCAACGACTGTGATCTTTGCGGGCCCCCGGACTTCAGGGTTTTGAAATCTCAACCCTGCCTTCCTCCATACTCCAATTTCCTGTAGCTAATGATCTACGAACACCTGTCCTGTTCAATCGACAATCTTGCCTTGACTTCAAGTGTATGACCTTTCAACTCAGATCAATGGTCTGAGACCCTCCTCTTGGTCAATGGTCGAGATCTCCTTCAGGTTTTGGAATTTGAAGATTTCAAATCTCAGACTTCGCCCCTTCCCCAATGACTTTGTCCGAAGGATATAATCCATTAATGCGTGTCCACCTTGAATCAATGTTTGAGGTTTACTTCGTATCTTTACCTAGAGTTCTCAAATATTCAACATGTCTCCTCTAGATCCAATGGCTTAGATTCACTTCGGGTCTTCGGGCCTTCAGAACTCAGCGATATCAGTTCTCAAACTGAAAATCCCACAAAAAATTTCCCAGAGCTTGCGATCTGCTGACAAGTGTCCACTGACATATCGATGGCTCTTGGATATTCAACTCTTCGGGCTTGAGGTGTATCAACGCCTCGCCTTGGTCTCCCTCTAGATCTCACGACCCACCGACACGTACCCCTTTCAATGTAATGGTCCAACTTCGCTTCGGTTCTACGACTCTTCCCTCTTTGAGAACTTCAAGTTTCATAATTTCTTCCTTCCGAGCTCATGATATCTGACGGTCCATATTCACTCGATCGATCCAACAACTGAGATTTCACTTCAGGGATCCAAAACTCTGAACTTAGGGAAGTTCAAGTCTCAAATCTTGGTGGTTTCTCTCTCCTGTGCATGTGAAGCGTTAAAGCTCATGCACCTTGTCTTGAATAAGATGGATGTTGATCTTTCCCGCTGTGATCCAATGGCCAATGTCGCTTCTCCTCCCGAGCTTATGATCTTTTCTAACTTAGAAAATTTTCTAAGTCTTCAAATGTTTTTGACCTTTTCTCCTCCTGCGAGTCCGACTCTTGGATCTCGTTAACACTTATGAAAAGGATTATTCCTTCTGATCTTGGTCTCGTGAAGACTTCGAATTCTCTTGCACTCCTTGCGTTTCAAGGATTTTGATAACTCATAACCAAAGGATTTCTCGAAGAGAAATTTCTCTCGCCCTCCTGGCATCCTCCTTTTTCTTTGTGCACACTTTGCAACAGATTCTTACGCAGGTTTGAGTTCCTGTGGATGACTATGCACTCTTTGTAGCAGTCACTTTGCACTCGTTGCAAAGAAAAAGTTTCATGTTATCTCCTCTAAGCTTCGCAACCAAATAGATCCCGTCAACGCACTCTGTGCATTCTGTGTGCACACCTTTCACCACTCGACATAAGAGAAACAATTGAAACTTATCCTAACATTCAAAATTCCATCTACTCATAACGAAATTCATTCATTCATTCATGAAAACACAATAATAGGGAATTGAAAACAATGTCCACACAATGCATTGGGTCAATTTTCCTCTATTATATTCAAAAGTGAAAATGGTACAACTATAATCAAGACAAAAAAAACTGAAAACTCAGAAATCTCTTACTAACTTGCAGCTAACCTGATTTGGGAGTACATAACCTCTATTTATCTCAGAGCATTCTTAGGATTCCCTCGACTAATTTTCTACTCCAAAACCTAACCTAACGACTATCTTAGATCAATCACATTCCAGAGCAGGAGTGGAAACTCCCACTTTGATCACAATCGTTCAAGCGTGCTTCAAATATTTTTCTGACGCTAAGTTCAGGCGTGCTTCAAAATCCCTGAGTTCAAACATGCTTCATAATAATCACTGAGACTGCCAGTGTTGAGATTCTGAAAATATTCCCATGCGTTGAGTGGTCTTGCTCAACGTTCTTTCCAACGATGCTCCTGCATCGTACTCCCCTTGAAAAAAAATCATGGACTCGTGTCTGTGAGCTCTTTCACCGACTTTCCATGCTTCTGGATAGTAGCTTCATTTTCCCAATTGGCATATTCTATTGGGTGTCCCTTCCACTTGACCAGATACTCAAAATAGGTATTCCTTCTGGTCTTCTTTCCAATCGTTTGACCAACAATCTTATGCATCTGTGGTTTTTCTACTATAGGCATTTGTTTCTCCCACTAAATCTTTTCTTGATTTTTTGATCCCTCTGTGTTGTCTTTCCTGTAAGGATACAGGTTTGAAGCATTGAATATGGGTGATATGCCCACATCATCTTGCAACGCAATATCATAGGTGTTTGCATCAAACTTCCTCAACATTTTACATGGTCCTATCTTCTTCATCTTTAACTTGTTATATGTTCCCCTAGGTCTTTCTATGGAGCTCCTGCATTTCTGCAGCAAAATCTTCTTCTCCAACACTCCTGATATCACTCTGTTACAAGTCTCCCAACTCAGATACTCCCATGGGTTGCATTCCATACAATATTTGGAATGGGATCTTTCCAGTGCTCCTATTTGCTGAGTCATTGTATGCAAATTCTTCTTGTGGCATAATTTGATCCCACTGATTATGGTGCTCATTGACTAGACTCCTCAATAATTTTCCCAAAATTATGTTTACCACCTCAGTCTGTCCATCTATCTAAGGGTAATAGACTGAGCTGAAGGACAAATTTGTCCCCAAATTCTTCCACAATTTTCTCCAAAATTGACCAACAAATTTTGTTTCTCTGTTCGAGACAATGCTTATGGGTAGGTCGTGAAGTCTCACAACTTCCTTGAAAAATAGATTTGCAACATGTGTTGCATCACTAGTCTTATGGCATAGGATAAAATTTGCCATCTTTGAAAATCTGTCCACCACCACAAATATGGAATCAAATCCTCTTTGTGTTCTTGGCAGTCCCAACACAGAATCCATGCTTATTGCATCCCAAGGCCTCTCTGGTATTGGCAATGGTTGATACAATCGAGTGTTTTATCTTTTTCCTTTTGCATGTTGGCAGATTCTACATTTGTTCACAAACTTTATCACCTCTGTTCTCATACCTAGCCAATAGTATGAACTTCTCGACTGTGCAAACATTTTATCATGGCCAAAATGTCCAACCAATACTCTACTATGCTTTTCCTTCAAAAGGTTATCCCTCATTGAGCATTTTGGTATGCACAATTGATTTCCGTTGAACAATAGTCCCTCTTGAATCATATACTATATCCACTGTCTTTTGTCTCTCAGCACAGGATTTGCACATGCTTCATATGCTTCCTTGAAATCTGCATCATCACAATACATGTCCTTAAGGGGTTCAAACCCCAGGGTCTTCACCTGAAATTCCTGTAGAATAAAACATCTCCTGCTTAATGCATCAACAACTTTGTTAGCATTCCAAGCAATATGTCTTATGAAAAAAGTAAATTTTTTCATAAACCCAACCCACTTTGCATGCCTCTGATTCAATTTTTCCTGTCTGGTTATGAATTGTAAATCCTGGTTATCTCTATACAAGACAAATTCTTGTGGGACAAGGTAATGTCTCCACTTCTTCAAGGCTTGAATTATGAAATAAAACTCCTTATCATATGTGGATTACTTTTTCTTGGTCTCATTCAGCTTCTCACTAAAATAGGCAACATGTCTATTATCCTAGCTCAAAACTGTTCCAATTGCAACTCCACTTGCATCACATCTCACCTAAAATGTCTTTTCAAAATTCGGCAAGACCTAAATTGGTCGTTCTATTTTTTTCTCCTTAAGTATATTGAAGCTCTTCTCTCCCTCCTATGTCCATTTAAATGACTTGTGCTTCTTCTTCACTGTATCCATCATTGGTGTACAAATTCCACTGAAGTCTCTGATGAACTTAATATAGAATCTTTCTAATCCATGGAATCTCCTTACCTCAAACATACTCCTTGGTGATGACCATTCTTTGATTGATTTCACCTTCTCTGGATCCATCTTCATTTCATTTGAAGAGATCACAAAACCCAATTAAATGAGTTATGTCTTCATAAAAGAGGACTTCTTTAGATTTATCAACAACTTCTCCTGATGTAATCTCCTCATCACTAGTGTTAGGTGTCTTAAATGATCTTCTTTAGTCCTGCTAAAGATCAATATATCATCCAGATATACAACCACAAACTTTCCAATGAAATCTTTCAGTATTTCATTCATCAACCTCATAAAAGTACTTGGGGCATTTGTTAAGCCAAATGGCATAACAAGCCACTCATACAAACATTCATTTGTCTTAAAGGCTATCTTCCACACATCACCTTCTCTCATTCTAATATGGTGATATCCACTTTTCAAATGCATTTCAGAAAATAAATTTTCTCCACTTAAATAGTCCATTAAATCATCCATTCTTGGTAAAGGAAATATATACCTGATGGTGATCTTGTTAATGGCTCTTGAGTCTATACACATTCTCCATCATCCATCCTTCTTTGGACTCAACATAGTTGGTACTGCACATGGAATGAATCTCTCTCTAAAAAAACCCTTGTCTAACAATTCCTAGACTTTGTTCTTCACTACCTCATTCTCTCGAGGTGTCAATCTGTAGGATTCTTTGTTTGGCAGACTTGCTCCTGGTATCAAGTCAATATGGTGGCTGATACTTCTGACGGGCCGAAATGAGTTAGGAATATCATCCACCACTATGTCAGAAAAATTATCCAACAATTCCTAAACTTCTTCAGGAAAATAATCCATCAAAGTACTTGTAAGGATAACTCTAGGTTTCCTCACCACAGTGAACTGCATCTCCTGTTCTTTCTTGACTTCTTTCAGGAGTTCCTTCCCACTCATGAGAAGTATGTTTGTGTTGGCTTCCTCTTTAACTTTCTTCTCCTCTATTGGCATCAAAATGTGTGTCCTACCATTCTTCTCTAAGGTGTATGTATTCTTCCTCCCTTCATGAATGGAATTCATGTCAAACTGCCATGGTCTTCCCAACAAAATATGGCATACATCCATGGGAATCACATCACATAGAATTTCATCTCTATATCCTCCTATATTAAATTCAACCAAGCATTGTTTAGTAACCATTACCTGGTGTCCTTTCTGCAACCATGAGACTTTGTATGGCTTCAAATGTGCAGTTGTCTCCAGCTCCAATTTTTCCACCATCTCTGTGGATACTAAGTTGTCAGCGCTCCCAATGTCAATTATCACCTTGCATACTCTATCTTTAGTATTTCAAGCTGTTATGAAGAGATTGTTCTTGTACACTAGATTTTCAACATCTACCTCTGGTTTTAAGAGAACCTTCCTCATCATCAGGGATCTTCCATCCTCTACTCCTTCTCCTTCAACATCCCTTCTCTGTACTTCTGAAATGTGAGCTTCTCCTCCTCCTTTATTTTTCTTGGGACACTCCCAATACATGTGCCATGTCTTTCCACATGCATATAATCTTACTTCTCCTCCTCCTCTTCTTCATCTTCCAATAGAATAACTTCTCTCACCACCCTATCTTCCTCGGGAACTTCCTCCTCTTTTCGAGTGACTGTGTGATTTCTTAGCCTCGTCCTTAGACTTATGTTCCTTGTCATGGGTAACTCCATTGATTTTTTTTAGGGCTACGATTTTACCTCTTCCTCACTGGCTTTGTTTTTTTGCCAACTTCTCCTCCACCTTCAATGCGAAATGATAAGAATCCTCCACTGTCCTTACTAAAATCATGTTGAGTTCATCCTGGATTTGATATCTCAGGCCATTTATATATCTGGAAAAATTTTCTTCATCTCTCTCCTTTTGTCCAGTTTTGATGTTTAGTCTATAGAACTCCTCTGTGTACTCCTTAACTGTCGTCCCTTTCTATCTCAGGTTCTGCATCTTCCTGAATAGATTGATTTGATAATTTTGGGGCATGAACTTAGCCTTCAACTTGGCTACCATTCTGTCCCAATTCTTTATCTTTTGTTTTCCTTTGCTTCTCCTCTCATCTTGCAGTTCATCCCACCACAGTGCTGCATGTCATTTTAGCCTGGTGAAAACCTATTTCACCTTTCTCTCTTCATCAACCTCTTCATAGTCGAAATGTGTGTCCAATAATCTCAACCAATCCAATAGCTCTTCAGAATATAAATTTACTTCATACATTGGGACCTCTATCTTGGATCTTCCTCCCAATCTAGCGACTTCTCTCAGCAAGCGCTCTTCAACAACATCCTCTCCTGTAGCTTCTTTGACTTCTACTTCTTCTCTCTCTGCATCGCTGATGTCTCCAACATCAGGTGCTCTCCTCTGCGCTGCCTCTATTTCCACTAATATTGCATGAATTTCTTGCATCTCCCTTTCTACACCCCGATTAGCTAAAGGTGGTTCCACTCATCTCCTCAGTGGAATTGTGTTGAATGTTTGTCACACACAGAGTAAAACTTCAAGCTCTTGTGTCTCCTCCTTTTCCTGTTGTCTGCAAGAAAAACTTCTACTCTGATACCACTTGGTGTAGATCCCCTTCTCTCCTAAGGGCTACGTGACCTCCCAGTCCAGATGTCCGATTCTCAAGTCGAATGATTCTCTGAAACGTTTATGGTCTCGTTCTGTATTAGACAAGGGCTCTCTCGGCTTCCTACGCAGCCTTCATGATACCCACGACCTTCCCTTTCGTTCTCTGTGAAATATCATAGTTGGCGTTAGTGCCTTTTCTCTCACCCCTCTTTAGATGTGACAATGGGCGATGACCTCACACCTATGTGCAATTTCACTTGCCCTCAACCTCGTAAAGGTCGAGCACTTTCTACCCCTGAAATATGAGATGACTTTCGATCTCATGATATTGATGATGCTTTCAACTAGATAGCTGAGATCTCTTCCTTGGAATCAATAATTCATATCTCCCTCTCTCTGACCGACAGCTGTGATCGATTCAGAATCCCAAGCTTTGAAACTTTCGAATATAAAACCTTGGTTTCCTTTGCAAAGAAATATTCCAGAGCGGAAGATCCACTGACACTTGTCCCCTTCAATCAATGGTTGTGATCTCTGCGGGTCCCCAAACTTCGAGGTTTTGAAATCTCAACCCTGCCTTCTTCTGTACTCCAATTTCTAGGAGTTAACGATCTGCGGACACCTATCCTGTTTAATCGACGGTCCTGCCTTCACTTCAGGTGTATGAGATTTCAACTCGGATCAACGGTCTGAGAACCTCCTCTCGATCAATGGTCAATATCTCCTCCAGGTTTCGGACTTCAAAGATTTCAAATCTTAGATTTCACCCTTCCTCAATGACTTTGTCCAAAGGCTATATTCAATGACGTGTGTCCACCTTGGATCAATGGCTGAGGTTTACTTCGGTTCTTTACCCAGAGTTCTCAAATATTCTCCATGTCTCCTCCAGATCCGATGGCTCAAATTCGCTTTGGGTCTTCAGGCCTTTGGGACTCGGCGATCTCAGTTCTCAAACTGAAAATCCCACGACAAATTTCTCGGAGCTCGCGATCTGTTGACAGGTGTCCACTGATAGATCGACGACTCTCGACTCTTCTTCTCTTTGGGCTTTGGGTGTTTCAATTCCTCGCCTTGGCCTCCCTATAGATCTCACAACCCACCGGCACGTGCCCCTCGGGATCTAACAGTACAACTTCGCTTCGGATCTCCGGCTCTTCGTGCTTCAGGAACTTCAAGTTTCAAACTTTCTTCCTTCCGATCTCACGATATCTGATGATTCATATTCGCTCGATCAATCCATTGACTGAGATTTCACTTCAGGGATCCGGAACTACAGAATTTGAGAAGTTCAAGTCTCAAATATTGGTGGTTTATCTCTCCTATGCATGCAAAGTGTTAAAACTCATGCACCTTGTCTTGAATCATATGGCTGTTGATCATTCGCATTGTGATCCAACAACCAATGTCTCTCCTCCTCTTGAGCTTCTGATCTTTTCTAACTAGAAAATTTTCTAAGAATTCAAAGGTTTTCGACCTTTTCTCCTCTTGCAAGTCCAACTGTTGGATCTCGTTAACACTTGTGCAAAGCATTATTCCTCCTAAGCTTGGTATCATGAAGACTTCAAATTCACGCACACTCCTTGTGTTTCAGGGATTTCGATAAATTAGACCCGAAGAATTTCTCGAAGATAAATTCCTCTCGCCCTCCTTGCATCCTCCTTTTTGTTGTGTGCGCACTTTGCAACCGATTCTTACACAGGTTCGAGTTCTTTCAGACGAATGTGCATGCCTTGCAGAAGTCACTTTGCACTCCTTGCAAAGGGAAAGTTTCATGTTATCTCCTCTGAGATTCGAAACTGACAATATCCCATCAACTCATTCCTTGTGTTCTGTGTGCACACCTTACAATACTCGACAGAAGAGAAATAATTGAAACTTATCCTAACATTCACAATTCCATATACTCATAACGAAATTCATTCATTCATTCATTCATGAAAACAAAATAACAGGGAATTGCAAACAATGTCCACACCATGCATTGGGTCAATTTTCCTGTGTTATATTCAAAAGTGAAAATGGCTACAACTATAATCAAGAAAAAAAAACTGAAAACTCAGAAATCTGCTACTAACTTACATCTAGCCTCATTTGGGCATACATAACCTCTCTTTATCTCAGAGGGTTCTTAGGGTTCCCCCCGACTACTTGTCTTCTCCAAAACCTAACCTAATGACTATATTAGATCAGTCACATTCCAGAGTAGGAGTGGAAACTCCCACTTCGCTCACAATCCTTCAAGCGTGCTTCAAAGATTTTTCAGTCGCTAATTTCAAGCGTGTTTCAAAATTGTTGAGTTCAGACATGGTTCATAATATTCACCGAGACTTCCATTGTTGAGATTCTAAAAATATTTCCATGCACTGAGTGGTCCTGCTCGACGTGATTTCCAATGATGCTCCTGTATCAATTGGTATGCATACCATTGCATACCATTGGTATACATACCATTGCATACCATTGGTATACATATAATTTATAGGTTATTTTTAGGGTTTTAGAGGTAGTTGTCTTAGGGATTCTCAAGTATGCATACCATTGCATACCATTGGTATGCATACCATTGTATTGCAATGGTATGCATACCATGGTATTGCAATGGTATGCATACCATTTATTGGTTATTTTTAGGGTTTTAGTTGTCTTATGGTTTTAGAGGTAGTTGTCTTAGGGATTCTTAAGTATGGCATACCATTGGGCATACCATTTCATACCATTGGTATGCATACCATTGGGCATACCATTTCATACCATTGGTATGCATACCATTTATAGGTTATTTTTAGGGTTTGCATTGTCTTCTGGGGTTTTAGTGGTAGTTGTCATAGGGATTCTCAAGTATGCATACCATGGTATTGCAATGGTATCCATATCATGGTATTGCAACGGTATACATACCATGGTATTGCGATGGTATGCATACCATGGTATCAAAATGGTATGTGTACCATCGATATGCTTACCATTGCATACCATTTATAGGTTATTTTTAGGGTTTTAGTTGTCTTAGGGTTTTAGTGGTAGTTATCTTAGTGATTGTTAAGTATGCATACTATAGTATTGCAATGGTATGCATACCACGGTATTGAAATGGCATGCATACCATGGTATCACAATGATATGCATACCATTGGTATGGATACCATTTATAGGTTATTTTTAGGGTTTTAGTTGTCTTAGGGTTTTAGTAGTAGTTGTCTTAGGGATTCTCAAGTATGGAATACCATTGCATACCATTTGTATGCATACCATTTATAGGTTATTTTTAGGGTCTTTCTTGTCTTAGGGTTTTAGTGGTTGTTGTTTTATGGATTATCTAGTATTCATACAATTGGTATGCATAACATTGAATTCCATGGTATTGCAATACCATGGTATTGAAATGGTATTTCAATCGTATGCATAACATGGTATTGCAATGGTATGCATACCATTTCATAGAAATGGTATACATACCATTGATATGCATACCTTTTATGGGTTATCTTTAGGGTTTTAGTTGTCTTAGCATTTTAGTGGTAGTTGTCTTAGGGATTCTCAAGTCTGGAATACTATTGGTATGCATACCATTTATAGTCTATTTTTAGGGTTTTATTTGTCTTATAGGTTTTTATTGGTAGTTGTCCTAGGGATTCTCAAGTATGCATACCATTTCATAACATTGGTATGGATACCATGGTATTTCAATGGTATGCATACCATGGTATTGCAATGGTATAGATAGCATGGTATGACAATGGTATGCATACCATTGGTATGATTACCATTGCATACCATTGGTATGCATACCATTTATAGGTTATTTTTAGGGTTTTAGTGGTATTTTTCTTAGGGATTCTCAAGTATGCATACCATGGTATTGGAATGGTTTTGAATACCATGGTATTGCAATGGTATGCATAGAATTGGTATGAATGCCATGGTATTGCAATGGTATGCATACCATGGTATCATAATGGCATGCATACTATTGCATACCATTGTTTTCATACCATTTATAGGTTATTTTTAGGGTTTTAGTTGTCTTATGGTTTTAGTGGTGGTTATCTTAGGGATTCTCAAGTATGGCATACCATTTGTATGCATACCATGGTATTGCAATGGTATGCATACCATGGTATCAAAATGGTATGCATACCATTTATAGTTTTTTTTTTTAGGTTTTTAGTTGTCTTGGTGTTTTAGTGGTACTTTTCTTAGGGATTATCAAGTATGAATACCATTGGTATTGCAATGGTATGAATACCATTGCATACGATGGTATCACAATGGTATGCATACCATGGTATTGAAATGGTATGCATATCATTTCGTACCATGGTATCAAAATGGTATGCATACCATGGTATTGCAATGGTATGCATACCATGGTATCGTAATGGTATGCATACCATGGTATTGCAATAGTATGCATACCATGGTATTGCAATGGTATGCATACCAATTGTTGCATACCATGGTATTGCAATAGTATGCATACTATTTCATACCATGGTATCGCAATGGTGTGCATACCATTGCATACCATTGGTATCCAATGGTATGCAATGACAATACCATTGGCTATGCATACTAATGGTATGCATAGGCATTGGTATTTCATTTGAATACCATTGCAATACCATGCAATGGTATGCAATGTTATGAAAAGGAAATACCAATGCCTATTCATACCATTGGTAGTTTTCTTAGTGGTAGTATGGTATGCATTTACATTGCCTTGTTTTGGTATTGTATCCATTTCCATTTCTTTGTATGGTACCCATTGTCGATGGTATGGTATGGTGGAAATGGTATGCATTTCATTTCCATTGTATGGTATGCATTTGCAATGGTATTGTATGATATGGTATGGTATTGTATGGTATGCATCGACAATGGTATTGTATGGTATGTTGTGCCTTGCCTTAGTATGGTATGCATTGGAAATGGTATGGTATGGTATGGTATGCATTTTCATTGACGTTGGTAGGGTATGGTATAGTATGGTATGCATTGACATGGTATGGTGTGGTATGGTATGCATTAAAATTGGTATGGTATGGTATGAATTTCCTTGTTATGGTATTCCTTGCATTGGTATGGTATGCATTGGCATTGGTATTGTATGGAATGGTATGGTATGGTATCCCTTGACATGCCATGCCTTTCCATGCTGTGCCTTACCTTTAATTGCCATATCTTGTCTATCCATACCATGCCTTTCCATACAATGCCTTGACATCCCATGCCTTGCCATGTTATGCCATTCCATGTCATTCCATGCCTTGCCTTACATTCACTTTCCATGACTTGAATTTTCTATTCCATGCCTTTCCATACCATGTAATTTATTTCCATGCCATGCCTTGCCATTCATTTCCATTCCTTCACTTGCCATGTATTTTCTTTCCATACCATTCCTTTCCATGTCATTACATTCCATGCCATTACATGCCTTGACTTGCATTCACTTGTCATTCCTTGCCTTTTCCATGCCATGACTTTCCATATCATGTCATTTCTTTCCATGCCATTCCTTTCCATGCATTTCCATGTCATTCCATTCCATGCCATTACATGCCTTGCCTTGCATTCACCTGCCATTCCTTGCCTTTTCCATGCCATGCCTTTCCATATCATGTCATTCATTTCCATGCCATGCCTTTCCTTTACTTCACTTTCCATGTCTTGTCTTTCCATACCATGTCTTGCCATGCCATGGCTTCAATTTCCATGACCTGCCTTCACTTGCCATACCTTGCCTTAAATTGCCATGCCTTGCCTTTTATTCAATTTCCATGACATCAAAGGATTCATATGTAAAAATTACAATAAAAGGATTAATTAAGCATGTAATTCTACTGGTATTGGATAAATTGGTAGGTGCGGACACTAACTGATCTCCCTAGATCCACCTAGATCTAGAACAAAACACACCATAATAAGACACTTTCCTTAAATTTTAGATATTGAATTTACTAACTAAAGAGGGATAGGTGACATACCGTTTAAACACTACTTCCTCTCGCTATTTCCATCTTATCTCTGTTCCAACACTCATACAATGATGATCCTGCAAAAGAACGCAACCAACCAAAGTGATAGTAATAGCATAAACTCAATTTAAACCTATGTATGTGATCAAGGAATCATACAATAAAACATAACAAGCTTTATAGGAAAGAATCATATTACTGTATCATATTAAATGTGAAAGAGAGATTACAATTGTGGCCTTGATGTTGTAAGATCCCTTCTAACTTTCCTTCGTTCCCCACACACTTCCATTCCTAGAATTCTGAGAGAATGGATTTGATAATATTCACAATCTATATTGACAAAGGCAAAACTCAAAGACACTCCAACCAAGCTAATAATTCCAAGCCAAATACAACTTATCCCTTCTCCATGAGAGCTCCTCTCCTTTCATAAGCTGAAGAGGATAAGGTGAGGAGATTAGGATGATCCCACTAAATCATGAAAATGAGCAATATCCAAACCATTTGGATTCCACCTCACCATGGAAGTTTCTCCTTCTAAAAGATTCGAGAAAACGATCGTTTTTCCCACGTGTAAGCATTCTCTCACCCTGCTTATAGAGAAACCTGCGAACCTCTCGCAACCCAAATATGGTGCAGCCTGCAAGAATTAGGCATTCTCTCACCCTGCCTATATAGAAACCTGCGAACATCCTCTTTAATAGGGTTTTTCCAAAGGAGAATACAACTTCTTCTCTTAGGAAAAGTTCTTCTCCCTTCCTTCTTCAGGAACTCAGGCCACCGACCCCTCTAAGGGCAACATATAGGTTTACATCATTAACGGTCATAGGGATGATGAAAATAATGTGTAACAGAGAGCTCCCCAAAGTATAAAGGTAGAACAGAGTGATAGCTGAAATACTTTGTCGAGTGTGTGTAAGGAACAAGGAACAGTCGGTCGAAAACCTGCCAACAAACAAGAAAATACAGTACAATAATATATCATCACTAAGGTAGGCATTCCCATACTCAGAATACAAATGACTCAAAGCATAAATGATGACATGCAAAGATCCATGTCAAGTAAGACAGGTCATGACCACCAAACATACACTGTGGATCCATGCTGATATGACTCAAATCTGAACATAGCCACCAAAAATACATTGTGGATCTATGTGTTAAAGACTCGAATTTGAACATAGCCACGAGACATACAATGTGGATCTATGGAACAGTACAAACTGAATATACTCCAACGCAACCTGAACATGTCGGAAAATATCTAGGGTCTTCATCTCCACCACTCTATAGTACGAATCTAACCATGTGAATGCATGTGTCGAAGTTGAACATGGTATAAACCACTTGATTATAGGTCAATGGTGATAACGGTTAACAAGTGCGAGGGAAATTACCATTAATGTCAATGACTCCCAAGGTACACTAGTAAAATCCAACGAATACCAATTAATGAGTTGAAGTCGAACACTCGATAGAATCTCCCGATTAGGGGTCAATAATGAAAACCCACTGTCAAAAACGAGGAAACCTTCCATTGAGTCATGCAAGTTCCAAGGTACCAATTAGTTTCTATGTCTAATTCCTGGATAATGAGTTGAAGTAGACAGGAAAAGACTCGTCATAGGAGGGCCTTAATGTATCCCCCATCAATGACACAAAATAAGTAACAAGATTTGATTTAGGTCAGAGTAACAAGTGATTCAGAACTGAATTAGGGATGGTTGATGCAATAGAAGGCTTGAAGACTGTAGAAATGGCCGATGCAATAGAAGGATTTCCAGGTTGAATTTCTCTTTGAACATATTGACGACACGACAACTGTCTTGGAAATACTGACTCAACAACAAGGATCACAGACCAATTTGTAATCTTATAGGATTATGATCAGGAGACAAGTGGATTTTCCAACCTAGAAACAAGGTGAGTGAAAGGGTTTCATGTTCAAAAGCGACTCTTCCATGGAATACAGGTTTAGATACATTTCTTTTCCAAATTTTCCCCCGCCATTTCTGGTGAGTACCTCTTTATTTTTATGCAAGCTTGAGGAGGATAACATATGCTTGTTGATGTAAGCTCATCCTTCGGACGATTCCCTTGGCATATGTTTAACGAACCCTAGGAAGGAGTGGTTTTCTCCCACATGGTCCTTTCAATGTTTGTTTTATGAGTCCATAGAAAGAAAACTCAGGGGTTTTTCATGTTTTGAGAGTCTGAAAAACACTTAAAGAGAACTCTCCCAGTTCCTTTTTCGTAAATTAGTTTGACGAGACCAAAAAAGTGATAAACTATCGCTCATCGAATGTTTTCTTCAAACACTTTTACAAGCGTGAAAAAAACAAGATCGCTCGTCAATATTTTCATGTTTAGAGAATCTAAAAAGTGCTTAAAGGGAACTCCAAGGGGCTCCTTTTTCGTATAACCTTAACGAGTCCGAAAAAGTGATAAAAGTATACTCGGTTACATTCTCGTTGATTTACGAGCATGAGAAAGAACAAAGACTAAGATAGGTAACTTATTCTCATGTATTTACGAGCATGAGATAGAACAAGGTCTAAGCTCGAGATTGTTTTCATTTTTACACAAGCTTTAAAACAAAACAAAACTATGCTTGGACCCGGTTTTATTTTTACACAAGTTTGAACCAGAGGAAACTATGCTTGAGGTAAGTGGTTTCATTTTTACACAAGCTTGAACCATAGAAAACTATGCTTGGACTTCCCAACGCATAACACAGGGATGGTTGGTACTTAGCCCCCAGCTTTAAGAAGCTAGCAGCTCTAAATTCAACATGAAGTCTAGAGGCTGAAAGAAAATACCCCCCAACCTTCGTTTCATCCAACTGCAAAGGCGAATGAAATGAAGGTTCAAATACTAGATGAGGGACTTGACTCGAATAGAGAGGGGGAAAACTATTTTATTTTTAACGAGCTTGACATAGAAACAAGAACTATGCTCTAAGACTTTTGTTTCATTTTTTAACGAGGTTGCCTCAGAGATGCAAAAACTATCCTCGAAAGTGGTTTCATTTTTTTAACGAGCTTGAAATTAGAAAACTGTGCTCAAAGACCTATGTTTCATTTTTTAACGAGGTTGCCTCAGAGATGCAAAAACTATCCTCAAAATCTCTCTTCTTGATCATGGATTCCAAGAGGACAATGCTCCGGAATGACACCATGTCAAGGGACAAAACCCGGTCATGGCTTCCAAGAGGTCTTCATTGGAAGGAAGAAACACACTCTAGAAGGACACCATGTCGAGGGTCGCGATAGGAGTAAAGAGATCAGGCTCTAACAACCCTATAAAAGATATCACCATGTCAACTACTGGATCTAAGTCATCAGAAGTTGAAGCCATGGGAAACAACGACACATAATTGACCTGTGGTGGGGGAAATATCGTCTGCATATAAGAACCATTTAGGGAGGCAATCCAGTCAGGGTCAATGAATGAAAGTTGATCAACAGTCACAACTCGTCCATCATGAGGGAAAGATATCGCACGAAAAATAGTAGACACAATAGCTTTCATGGCATATACATAATCTCCCCCAAGGAGTAAAGCGAAATCCAAGGGGTCCTGGACTACCATGATGTCAATAAAGACAGTTTTCCTTCCCAAAGTTACAGGAAACTGAGGAAGGGTCCCTAAAGGTTGACTGGTTCTTCTGTTAAAAGCTAACAGATTCTGCGTAACCGATGCAAGTGGAAAACAACCCAAAGATTTCCAAGAAAAAGAGGACAAAATACTAACAGATGCACCTTCATCTATCAATGTCTGAGGAGCATCTCGACCACAAACCTGTACTGTAATCTAGAAAGGAATGTGAGAGGGAAGATGAGGTCCAGTTAGCACACCCCAATCAAAATGGATGGCCTCATAACTTGGAGGGGGTTCCACGAGAGAAGGAGGAATAGCCCCCGGCATGGTAGATTCTGTATCAACGAGAAAAACATGGGCAGTATCGAGTTTACTCTCTAGTGGGAGAGTAGGATCAGCCGATGGAAAGATCAGATCGACCACTTGGGTTTCATTCTCCAAGGGGAGAATGGGGTCGACAGGTGGAAATGGATTGACCGCTTGGGTTTCACTCTCTAACGGGAGACTGGGATCGACCAAGGATGGGATCGGATCAACCACTTTGTTAACACTCTCTAAATGATCAGGGGATCAAATTTTGCTCAAAAATTCAAAGTGTTCGAAATCACTTCAAATCGAACAAGAGTGTAGGCCTCGTCATTACGAACCCAACGCAACTTTTTTGGGTTCAAATGGACGTCGAGAGCGAGAGATATCGTGTTCTGTTCAAATTTACAAACAGGCAAAAAAAAGGGGTGCTGACTGTGCAGTCCATACAGTCCATACGGACGTTGACATGGCAGGTTGTACGACACATGGCAGGCAGCTATTGAGATAGTTGTCATGTGACATGGCTTGTTGGCAGCGAACAGGATGGCGACATGTGGCCCAATCAATGGCCACCACATGTCACATGTTTATTGGATTAAAATCTTTGCACTTGGCAGGACTCGACCCCGTGACCTCCGGGCAGGGTAAAGCCTTGGGAAAGGCCGCCCAACCAGCGCACCCGCATATGTTACTTAACATATGTATGCATTGTAATATATTTAAATTTGCAAAAATGTGTATTTGAGCATGAACTGGGTCGGGGCTAAGCCCCGGCCCATGGTTATATATATGTATTGCATACGACGGATGCTATGGGTGGTTAAACCCACCATTATATATTTATGTAACCATTTTGAACGCACGCAGTTTGACATAACATGTGACCAACGTGTATGCGCGCGGTTTAATCCACGGTTTTGTATACGGTTTGAACTTTAGCCCTGTTGTGTATTGCACATTCATGTGGTGACCATGTGCCCACGGGCCTTGGTAGTTAAAGGCCGGTGTGTAATCGTTTGACAGTTTGTACCGGTTGTGCGGTTGCACCCGGTGCCAAGTTTTTACGCTTAAATATGCGTGTGGGCTAGGTAGAGCCAACAAAGGTGCGTT
The DNA here is from genome assembly GCA_009831015.1 of Picea engelmannii. Classification (NCBI taxonomy): domain Eukaryota; kingdom Viridiplantae; phylum Streptophyta; class Pinopsida; order Pinales; family Pinaceae; genus Picea; species Picea engelmannii. Next base: position 437,056 of record ML782947.1, read on the forward strand.
TTGTAGATGCAAAGAATACAAGTTTGAAGGGGGACTTCCAAGAAGCCTATCTTCTTCAATTTTTGGCCAAACAAGGTGCCAAAAAAGCCCAGCTAGGGTTTTTTGGACGTTCTGAAGCCATTGGAGCAGTCTATTTGGCATTTTGAGCATTGTAAAGCACATTTTTGAGCACTTTGAGGAAATAATACAAATGATCCATTAGAAGCTGGACCAGGAGATGTAGCCCAAGAGAGGGGTGAACTCCTTTATCATTTGTTGTGTTATGTGTTTTTTGTTCACTGTTATTGCTGCTGTTTATATGCATCTTGAATGAGTAAATCCTATTAAAGTTGTGTTGCAAAGTTGATCCATTTGCATTTTAACACATAAATTTTACTTGCAAATATTTTCAAGAATACAAGTCTTCTTCATTTTTAGATCAAGTTGG
>ML782947.1:482135-510200 GCA_009831015.1 Picea engelmannii
CAGTGAGCGTGGGAGGTTCCTTGGAGAGAATCCATTCCTTGTGGTTGTGTGTTGTTTTCCTTGTAACCTCAGACTGGACTAGATTTCCTTTCCTTGGGGTGGAGCTTAGTCCCAGCTCGGAGGTGACCCATTGCTGAGCTGATGAGCAGTGTGGTCTAAGGCTGGGAGGTTCGTGGAAGGCCTGCACTTGGTTTTTGGATTCTACCACTGTTAAAAGATAAGTATCTGATTATGTTTTTATCATGTTTTGCATGACTCTACTGTTTATGTTATCATGATTTCCGATGTGTATACGAATTAATATGGAATGCTATGGATTATTAATTATAGCAGTAAATAATATGTTTTACTCTGTGCTTAAATGCGTTATGTATAGAGTGGTGTTATAACCTTCTCTTAATAGCGATTAAACCTTGGTAGCTAAAAAAGGGGTGCGCTACAGATATAGTGAGGGGGATGTGGAGAGAGAGAGGGACAGATGGAGGAGGGGGTGGAGAGAGAGTGAGAATGATTGTGAGAGGAAGGGGGGAGATAGAGGCAAGGAGTAGAGAGATATAAATATCTTAATGGGGGATAGAAAGTGGATGTGTGATAATTTGGGAGGAAGAGAGAGGTAGACAAAGAGGGGATGTAAAGAGTATGAGTATGGGGGGTAGAGAGTGAGATTATTGGGTGTCTATATCGTGGTATATGTCAATATCTAGGTCAATGCCTAACTCTATATCTAGCTCTATATCGTGGTCGAGGTCATGGGGGGAGATAGTGAGAGTGAGAGAGTCAGAGAAAGAGAAGAAACAAAGGGGTGGTATAAAGATAGGGGGGTCTAGGTGATGGTATAGGTCTAGTTCATGGTCTAGGATAGGGTCATGTTCATATAAGTACTCCTATAAGTAAGACGAAAATGATGGAGGTAGAGAGAGGTAGGCAAAGGATGGAGGTAGAGAGTGAGTGTGTTAAAGTCTGGGAGGAAGAGAGAGGAAGACATAGAGGGGGAATAGAAAATGTGTGTGTGAGAGTGTGGGAGGGAGACAAAGGAAGCCATAGAGGGGGATAACAATTGTTTGTGAGAAAGTGTTGGAGGGAGAGAGAGGAATAAAAAGAGGGGAGGTAGAGAGAAAGGATGATTTTAAGGATGGAAATTTATATCAAAATGTAGAAACCTGGGCTAATATTACTAGTTCTTAACATACAAAATGTAAAATGTTTGGCGATAGTTTTGTAAAAATATTCAAATTTCTAAGGATTTTATATAGTTTCTATAAAAGTTTGGCATTTTTTAAGTTAGAATAATTTTTTCTATGGAATTTGGGTGAATCACTTTTAGAAAAAATTGAATTTGGCAAATCGTTTTTTGGGAAAAACCATGGAAAATTATCCCATTTGTGAAATTTAGCCCCAAAAATCATCTATGGTAGAGAGTGAGTGTTTTAGTGTGTGGAAGGGTGAAAGAGGAAGACATATAGGGCGATAGACAGTGTTTGTGGGAGGGAGAGAGAGCAAGGAATAGTAAGGAAATATAGAGTGTAAGAAAGAGAACGAGAAAAATAAAGAGGGGGGTAGAGAGAGAGAGGTAAATGTAGGAGATATAGAGGAGAGATAGTGGCACAGGGGGGGGGGCGGCAGGGGAGAGAGAGTGCATGAGAGTGTGATAGGGGGAGATAACAAGACAAAGAGGACCGCGCACACATTCTTGTAGTGTGTGCTCTCTCCTTTGAATTCAATTTTTGTAGGCGGGATTAACAAGGTGTATGCTGACTTGGTTGGCTCGGACTTAGGTTCGGAGTGACAAACCTACTCGTCCAGTCTACAAATTCATAAAAACCTCGATTTTTGTGAATACCCCTCTATATCTATCTCTTTGCTGTTATTTTTCTATAGGCCACACAATTTAGTTGTTGACAAAATTATAGACATAGATCGATTTGGCTATGCAGATTTCAAATATACAAGTTTTTTTTAAAATTATTATTGATTACTATTTTTAATCTTTTTTTGTTTTCACATGTATCAAAAATAGAGAATACATACCTCTCTTATTTCTGCTATAATTTTTTATCGGCTTAACCATTACTCAAATGAGTTATATGCGGCACAAGATGAGACCAATACCTATGATCTAAAATAAAATAAAAATATTATTTTAAGACACTTTTAGCCTACACGAACAAAAGATATGGTAATTTCAGGCATATGTTGACTTTGCTAATTTAAAAAAAAATAAAAAAATAATATTAAAAGTTTCCAAAAGATACACGACACAAGAAAAATGGGTTCTATACAAGGAAACAAGTTTTTGGAACAAAATTACATCGTTAAGACACTCAACACCTGCACGAACGAAATCACATACCTTATATTTTGTTGGAAAAATAAGATACCACATTTAGAAAAACTCAAACTTGATCTAGTTATTCACAATGCATTTGAATAAAAGTTGTATATTCAGAAAGCTAATTCAATTCCCTATGTTTCATATTCTTACATCGTATTCAAATTAATTGTAAAAGTACCTTGAATAATCCCTCCAAGTTAACAGATTGATGTTTTTCCAGGTTTGCATTGCCACTAACACGTCATGAGAGACCATCATTAGCTTGCACTCACCCATACAATTTCTAAATCCTTTAAGAAGTGAAGTATATGGATATTTTCTTCTTAGGAAACATATTATCATTGACAACAATCATAATATTTTTAGGTCATCCAGACATAAGTCAATATTGAGAATGCATACCGTTTGAAATAAAACTTCTTCTTTTTTTGTGTTAGTTCAATAGCATGATTAATTATTAAAACAAAATTATGAATAATTTTTTACCTTTTAATGAGACATAAAGCAATGTCGAAAATGCATGCCATAATAGATCATTGTTTTTTGTATTAGTTCAATAGCATGATTAAGTACTCAAACAAAATCATGAATAAAGTTTTAGGTGTTGTTATGGAGACCACCAACAATTGGATTGATAATTTTTTATAATTTTAATAGTTTGGTTCAAACAAAATCATGAATAAAGTTTTAGGTGTTTTTACGGAGACCACCAACAACTGGATTAAACATTTTTTATAATTTTAATACTTTGATTCAATGCATCCAAGGAAGATTGTGTGAAGTGTCCAAACTTTTCACATATTTATGTAGTTTCATAAAACTTAATAATAACCATGCCAAATGAAGAGTTCAATGAGCACTTGTTGATGGAGAAGGCATTATACAAGTTGAGAACGATTTTTATTTGTCTAGGAGATCATTAATTACAGTTGATTAAGAAACACACCATTACAAACTTATGAGGAAGAAAGTGAAGAAGACAAACATGAAGCTGGAGAATTATATTTATAGGCCAAATATAACACATATGGTAGAAAAGTTAATAAGACGTAGTTCCCTCTTTATTAGTGCACTTATAACATATTGAAGTTAACAAATGGGAAGATGAATACGAACATTTCACCTCTAGTCTTGACTACATGACTCAATTTCAATGGATTTCCTTAGTTAATTCACAAGTAAGGAAAATGATAATGTAAAGGTAGCTATGGATAGATTTTATAAAATAATCATAATTATAATGCTACAAAAAGGTTTTATGGGTGGAAAGAGTTGGAACTTTGTTTTTTAGATGAGTCTGAATGCATTTTCATTTGTTACTATTTATTACCTATAAACCTATATTTCTTAGATACTATGGGAATCTATGAATACCAATCTAAAGAGAAATAATGGCTTCTATCTTTTTAAATAAATGATAAAGTAAAGGTACTAAATTGCAGTATAATTTAATGATTTTTTTAATAATAAATATTTGAAAACAATGTAGATCAACATGAGATTAAGATAATATAATATATAAGTGCAAACTGCACATTATTTTTGAAGCATACTTTAGAGTTGTGAGTGAATCTTTTAGCCATTTTCAAACCTATCCTGGAATTGCAAATGAATTTCATAGTCTTTTTTTGTAGTTAAAGGAACTGAAGTGCACTATACAACTCTAAGATGCTTAAGGTAATAAACTAAAATAAAAGTTGAAGTCCCTATGTAACTCACCTTGAATATTTTAAACACCTAGAATTTTGTATTTAGGTTTTTTTTTATTTGGGGTAAAGTCTATGATGGTAGTAGTCATACCAACAAACTATTAAATATTTTTTCATACTTGGGTACACTCCTATGCTTTCTTCTTTGTACAATAAAATTTTCATTTTGCTAATTATTTTAAGTATTTATTATTTTTTGATTTTTTTTAAATGCTTATTAAAATTAAAATCTATAATATAAAATAATTAAAAAAATAATTATGGTAAACTCAACTTAATTATAAATATTTTAAACATTTAAATTTTATTTTTAAATATGTATATTTATATTAATTTAATTACAATTACTAACCTTATCAATTTCTAATATTAATTTAATTATAATTAATAATCTTTTCAATCTGTAAAGTTGTTTTTTTTTTAACAAAAACTGGGGAAATTATATTAACGGTGTGGATGAATCCACTAGTGTTACAAAAAATAGGTACTCATAGACCATGATGAGTTCCCTCTCGAGGAGATTTGATTACAAAAACGAGGATTGTCATATAGTAAGTCGCATCCCTCATTGTTTACAAAATTTCAGTATGCTGAGTTTCCTGGAAATATTCAACAGTAGGAACCATTGAAAAAATCTATTCAACAATACATTAAAAAATGTGAGCTTCATTACCCTTTTCTACTTTGGATTCTTGCATGTTCGCCCTTAATTCTGGGAGGGGTTTGTTTAGGTATGGAACTTGGTTGATCGAGTTTGACTAGACGTTCCTTGAATAACCCTGTTGAGCTTCCGAGTTGCTTGGAGGAGGCTGTGATTCATCTAGTTGATCCAGTCTTTGCTTTAGTATCTTGATCTACAAGCGGTTGGTTTCGATTTGACTTCGTTGGGCATCAATTTCATCTTGAATCTTTCCTATCCGAAATCGGTGATGGGTTAAGGTCTCCATATTGAATGCACGATTGGTGCTCATCGCTCCCATTTTCACTCTTAGGCTGTTGCACCCTCCACAGTCAACCTCCCAGTCATGCTCGGGCCAATTTACCAAGTCGTCCTGAGCAACAATTTATTGCTATATTTCGTTGTTTCCTGATGAATGGATAGACCTAGCCAACTCCTCAGGGTTCTGCATGGTGCCACGATGGGGATTCGAGCAGCGGGAGAGGCTGGCCTAAGAGCACGAAGGAACAACTTGCGAAGGCATGGGAGGTCAGCTAAAGAGTCGAAAGACAAAAAGCGACATGGAGAGAAAGGGGGTACAAAAGTTATGAGAATTACAATAGAAGGAATTCATGGGGTCATGAAGAAGTGCGAGGCCACACCAGGCTCTGAGGATGGGGGGAGGGGGAGACATGAGAACCAGTGACTCAAAGTAAGGAGAGACCTAGGTTATTCATAGAAAAATCTTGGTTTATCATGAGGGTGGCGAGAGAGCTAGAATAAATAACATATGGACCCAATAGGATAAATGAGCGGAAGGGATTTCCCACAGGAGCCACAAACTAGACGGCTACATGAGTGTTGAAGGGGGGAATGACGTAAAATTCAGTTGGTTCGTGGGAGGATTCATGCAAACTGTACCATCCGACGCCATGGAAGGGAGAGTGGAGGTGAGGATGACAAAAGGGGAGCTGTTGCATTTTGGGAGAGGAGAGTCTCGTACTGTACTTACACACAGATGAAGGGACGAGCCTGGATTTCCCATGGGAAGTAATGATTTCACATTGTCTAAAATGATGGCCACCTCATTGTCTCGGGATGAGTGGTCCGCACGTGGTGCATGCCACCTAGTGGGCCTAAGTTTTCTCTTAGTTGCGTGGACGATTGAAAGTGTCCACCTTATGATGATAAGGCTTCTTTGCCGCTCACCCAGGGGACCCAATATTGACTGAGTGGATAAGCCCCCTTCCCTCTTATTTTTTGGAGTGGCGATCATCCTTCCTACCCATGTGCCCAACATTTTTATTTGGACCCTGAGGGTAGTTCCTTCTTTCACTAACCTTCTTCCGATCTAGGAAGGTCATTAGTATATGGGTTCTTGGGTTGAAAATCCATCTATACTTAGGGCACATGGATTTGCCCCTATTGTGGCATTGGCCATCTTGTCCGCTTCACTGTTATTGTCCCTTATTATGTGGTAGAAAGTGGTTCTGATATCTCGGGAGGCTAGTCTGGTTCTATCCATGATTGTCTTTAGGCTTGGGTCTCTGGGGTTTATTCCCTTTACCATCCAACTTATTATGGTTTTGGAATCCCCTAGGACTACAAGCTCTCAGATTCCCTTAGTCTGGGCTAGTTGCACACCTTTTAAGAGGGTGTAGGCCTATTCTTTGTTGTTGGTTTCTGTCCCCAGATTCCAATGGTAGCTTGAGGATTTTTTTCCTCCAGGATCAAAGAGTACCCCCCCTGGCACCTGCTTCCCCTGGGTTTCCCTTTGAAGCTCCATTGAAACAAAGGGTATGGACTTTTTTCTTTTGGATCCAAAGGTCTATGTTGAGGATGTTGTGAAGTTTCCAGCTTGATATTTTTGCTACGTAGGGGTGCTTAGTAGTCCTAAGAATGAAGCTTTCCATCCAGTATTTTTCTCGAGCGGTCCACTTGGTTGAGTCCTCTATTTTTAAGGGTTTTGAGTTCATGGATTTTGAGAGAAACAACTTCTCTTTTGAAGTTTCTATTTGGGGAAGGGAGGCCTTTCCTTGAAATTTTTTCCTGTTTCTTGTTATCCAAAACTCCCAAGAGACAAAATTTGGCATCGTCCGCCAAATGAGCTTCAGAGCTGGCTTGTCCTTAAAGGATCCCTAGTAGTACTTGTCCCAGTTTCCTAGGCTGGGATGGGGGGAATAGGGCCATATTATGTTTCTAGCGAGATCTCCAAAGGCTAAGGTCCAACACTTTCTTGCAAAAGAGCATTCCTAGAATAAATGGTTGATGTTCTCTTGAATATTTTGGCAAAGAGGGAAAGTGAAGGGGCCATGAAGGCCTCTTTTCATTAGGTTTTCTCTTGTAAGGATTTTATCATGCACTAGAGTCCAGGTGAAGAAGTTGATTTTGGGAAGGGAGTCTCAATTCCATACATTGTTCCATTTTGGTGAGGTTTGGTAGTCTCTCGTGAGATTAAGGATCTTGTTATAACCCTCTTTGACTGAGTATCCTTTGTTCCCCCAACCCCTGCTGTCTGGAAAGGTTTTTTGAATGGGTTGGGCCCCTTTCAGAAGCATGGTTAGGCGATGAGCTTGTGATATCATATGTTGCGAGACATCCCCCAGGTTCCAGTCTCTCCAGCTGCCATTGTCATTCCAAGATGATATGTCGTACAAGGTGCGCTTTCTTGTGCCTAACATCCAACATTCTATCTCCATGAGGTTTTCATTGGTGGGGTTGAGAGTCACCCCAAAGATTCGATCCTGCAAGATTCTAATTTTTTTTCCAATGCCCGGGATCCAAGAGAGGTGTTCTCTGAAAAAGGGGGCAACGCCCTTTATTAGTTTCCAGATTTGAGAACCTATTTTTTGAGTTTGTGGATTGTCCATACTCATTTTTCTTTTACCCAATCTGTACTTGTTAATGAGTTCTTGTTTCCACCAGTCATTACCCCCAGAGACTATCCTCCATAGGAGTTTGGCTCCCATTGTAGAATTGATGATTTCGGGGTCTTTGATTCCCAAATCACCACTTTTTTTGGGCTGAGTGACTGTTTCCTAGTTTACCAAGTGGAATTTTTTCTGATTGGCTTTTCCCCCTTGCCACAAGAATTTACGGATGAGCTGGGCCATTTCTTTAAGAATTACCTTTGGGGATAGAAGGGTAGAGAATTGGTACAATGGGAGGGCCGAGAGAACAGATTTGATCAGTACCACCCTATCTGCTGGATTGAGCCACCGAGAGCCCCATTTTTCCATCTTTTCCCTAATTTTTTGGATGAAGTGGTGCCAAAAATCTCCTGGGAGTGCTTTGATGCAGAGGGGGAGGCCCAAATACTTCATTTATTTCCATTCTTGGGTAATGGAAAACCCCATGATTTGAGCTATTCCTACTCTAATGATTGCCGAGACATTCCAGGTATAAATTTGACATTTTTTTTTATTTAGGGCACCTCTAGAGACTATGAGGAAGGTATTCAGGACTTGGAGGATTCTTCTGGCCAGGGTTTTGGAAACCCCACTTAGGATAATTGTGTCATCTTCATATTGGGAGTGGTTTAGTATTTTACTCCTCGAGCAATTTTTATTCCAGGAATGTTTCCATTTACGCTTTCCAATTCAAGATTTATGTTTAGTGATTCAACCATGATCACATAAAGCAAGGGGGAAAGGGGAAAGCCCTATCTTAAACCCCTGGACACCTTGAAGAAAGCACCTAGTCTTCCATTTATTAGGGGCGCGATCCAAGGAGAGTCGATGCACGAGCAGATCCAATCCATGAAGTTCTGACTGAAACCAAATTTTCTCAATACCTTGAAAATAAATATATGTTCCACTCTTTCAAAGGCATTGGTCATGTCGAGTTTTATAGCCATGCCAGAGTCCCCCTGGGAGCTACTAGCATGGATTGCCTCTTGGACAAGAATGAATTTGTCCCAAATTTGACGGCCAACTACAAAGCTTCCCTGGTTTGGAAGAATTATCGAGGTGAGGAGGGGGTTAAGCCTGTTTGCAATTACTTTGGACATAATTTTGTAGGAAATGTTGCACAAGGAGATAGGTCTGAAGCAATTAAGGGAGGAGGTTCCAAGTTATTTTGGGAGAAGATCCATGAAAGAGGAGTTAGTTGCTCCTCCCATCTTTTTAGCTTTATGGGTGAAATACACCATTCTTAAGAAGTCCTTCTTGATGATGTGCCATCATTTTTAATAGAAATTCAAGGTGAAGCCATTAGGGCCCGAAGCTTTGTCGTCTTGGAATTGGTTCAAGGCTCTGATTATTTATGCTTCCTCAATGGGTTTGTCAAGGTGGATGTTGTTAGCATCAATAATCTTTCAGGGGATATGCTGGAGAAAGGATTCGAAAAGGTGGTCCTCGTCTATGTCAGAGGTGGTGTACAGAGTTTGGAAATGGGAGGAGGTGTGTTTCTTGATTTGGGGGATGTCCTTAAGGGTTTCCCCTTCAAGGGGTTTAAGTTCAAAAAATTGATTTGACTAGTTCCTGAATTTGGCTTGATTGTGGAAGAAGGTTGTATTTTGGTCTCCTCCTTTCAGCCAGAGACTCCTGGATTTAAGCTACCAAGCGTTTTCCTCTTCAGCTAGAGCTCAGAGGTATTCTTTGTGAAGTTTCTTCTCTTGGGTGAGGAGGTTCTATTGAATCTCTATGATTTCCATTTCATCTTGAAGAGCCTCCACTTGGGACTTTTTGTCTTTTGCTTTTCTTTGCGAATTGTTTTTAGCCAAACACTTTAAGAGGTCCTTGACTAGTTTGAACTTCTACTCCCAGATGTAGTTTGGAGAACCTGTGATCCACTGATTCCATATCTTAGATATGGATTGAATGAGCTCAGGTCTGTCCAACCAGAGGGGATTTAGTTTGAAAGGAATAGGCCCCTAGTTCTGTTGAGCTTAGAAGGTCAGTCTTATGGGGCGGTGATCTGAGCCTGCCCAGGGAAGATTCGTTGAGCAAGGCTTGTCGAGGAGAGACAACAATGCGCTTCTAATCAGAAATCTATCTAATCTTGAGGCTATGTGTCTAGGCCCTTCTCTCCAGTTATTCCAAGTGTATATTCCCTTATTCGATGGGACATCATAGAGATCCAGGTCCAATATAAGGTCCTCTAGTCTTTCTCGAAATTGATCTCTTACCAATGAGCCCCCTATTTTTTCCTTTGAGGCTCTGGTTGTGTTGAAGTCTCCTGCAATTATGAGGTTCTAAGGGGGGTTTCCTTGGAAAGGTCTATCAAGGTTTGCCAACATTCAATTTTTTCATTATAATTGTTTGGTATGTAAACATTGATGATGGAGTAGACCATACCTAAAACATTATGGAGGAGTTTTTCCATAATCCAAAATTGGGTTTGCACTTCCATCTTCTAGAGAATTCTAATTCTGCCTGAAGCCCCTCTGGAGATCACTCCATGACCATTACAGTTGTTCCATATTTTTTGTAGATCTTTGAGGGTTTCCTGCTCCCTCATTTTCGTCTCCTGGAGCATGAGGATTGTAGGTTTTTCTACTTGTATCAATTTTTTGACTTCTTATTTCTTGAGATTACTTCCTAATCCCCTACAATTCGAGGAGACGATTTTCATCATTTATCAGGGTGTTTGGGTGCCCCCCCTCTTTAGGGTTGTGACATTGTTCCTTTATGTTGGGCGGCCTTGTTCTTCCCAGATTTTTCATCCTTCTTTAGGGTTTCCTCGATAGTTTTTTGAATCCCTAGTTACTTTTCTCTATCTGCTGTCAATTCTCTTTTATTTTTGTGTGATTTCCTTCTAGGTCTCTTATTTTTTATAGTTTGAGTTAGTTCCAGATCAGATTCACTTTCTAAGGAATCTTGTCCCACGTCTTCTTATATTCCTGGATTTTCCATATTTTCGGTGTGGAGCAACTTTGAAGGTTCTCCACTTAGATCCAGGAATTCTTTTTCCTTCTCTGGGCCTTTGTCTTTTCCTTTTCCTTCCTCTTCTTGTCCCTCTCCATTGTTTTCTTCCTGGGATTCCTTGGCTTCTTCTAGATTGTCATCTTGGTGAAGCTTTCCATATCGATTGTGGCTTGATTCTCCGTTTTTTGGGGATCCAGGACTTTTTTCTTTTGGATCGAGAGGTTTTTCCCTTTGATTTTGAGTCGAAATGGGTTGGGTTTTCCCATTTGTTTTTTTCCTTTTTGGTTGTTTCCACTGATCTTGTTTAGGATCTTGGTCCTACATGTCTTTGGCTTGGGGACAGGATTTGGAAAAATGTCCATATTCATGGTAGATTTTACATTTGAAGGGAATTTGTTCATAGTCTACCTGTTGGGTGTAGGACCAATTGTCCAAGTTCAGCTGTATTGCTTCAGGGAGAAATTTTTCGAGATCCACTTCTACCCAGTTTGGCACAGGATTGAAGGCCTTCCCGGGGCTCATCACGATCAATGTACTTGCCTAGGGTGTTTCCTATGTTTCTTATTGTTTCATCATTCCAGTAGTGGAGGGGAAGGAAGGGCAGCCTCACCCATACTGGAACTACTGAGGGGGTGTCATTCTCTGGGATAAAGTATCGAGTCCATTTGTTTAAGTACATTCATCTGGCCCCCATGAAATAGGGACCGCTACGAAAAATCAAATCTCTATCTTCTTCTTTTTCGAACAAAAAGGCAAAGAATCCCTTACCATAGAAGGTTGTCGATAGTTGTCCCTTGATCACCTTGCGCCAGTTTGATTCCAACTAGATGTGCATGGCTTTTGACAAAGGCCACAATCCTGTGAATTGACCTATTATTCCTTGATCTGTGAGTTTGAGTGCCAAAGGTCGTGTTGAAGGCACAAAAACTGCAACCTTAGGGATTTTGACCTCCTTTTTGACGAATCGAGAGGGTAAGGGCTTGGGAGCTATAGCGTAGGACAAGATGAGGGCCTATAGGTCTAGGGACGGGGATTCCAAGGGTGGATGTCCTCCCTCAAAAGGATCCATCAATGCGCACGTGGAAGCGTTGAAAACCTAACACCATTTTTGTTTGCAGAGCACCGTTTTTTTTGTAATCATCTCCCTTCCCTAATAGCCATTGTTACAACCCTATAACTCCAACAATACCTACCAATACCTACCTCACCTATTGGTGAAGAGAAGGAATTTCACTTTTGAGAAACCATTAACCATCGAAGGCACATGGTCAATGTAACTTGGATATTTGAATATAGATAAAAAAAGCTTGGATATTTGAATATTGATAAAAAAGAAAGGGAATCTAATATGGTGAAAGAATTTCAACAAGTCTAATATCTACGGCTTAACCAATCGTTTTTTATTTCGTTATCCTCACGTTACTTACAAAGCTAATAAGAGTGTTTAAGTGGGAATAGGGAAATGTTTCGAATGTAAATATTTAATAAGATAATAAAATGGAATAATTTATGTTTATAAAATATTAATAAAATTTATTTTCAAAGTTTAATTTTATAATATTTATTTTTTATGTTGTAATATTTTTAATATATTTATTTATGCTTTTATATTGTTTTACAATATTATAAATAGAGTTATTTTTTTTTTTGTTGAATTGTGTTGTATTGTGTTTAAGTGGGAGTAGGAAAACGTTTGGAATGTAAATATTTAATAATATAATAAAATAGAATAATTTAATTTTATGTTTATAAAATATTAATAAAATTTATAAGTATAAACTTAAATTTATATTTAAATGTAGAAATATGGGTTAATATTACTAGTTTTTAATATGTAAAATGTAAAATGTTTGGCTATAGTTTTGTAGAAATATTCAAATTTCTAAGGATTTAATATAGTTTCTATAAAATTTTGGGGATTTTTAAGGTAAAATAAAATTTTCTATGGAATTTGGGTGATTCATTTTTAGAAAAATGGAAATTAGTGATTTTTTTTTAAGGAAATTTCATGGAAAATTAGCCCATTTGCAAAATTTAGCACCTAAAATCATTTATGGTAGAGAGAGTGAGTGTTTTAGTGTGTGGGAGGGAGAGAGAGGAAGAAATATAGGGGGCACAAAGTGTATGTGGGAGGGAGAGACAATAAGGCATAGTAAGGAAACAGAGAGTGTGAGAGGGAGAGAGAGAAAAATACAGAGGGGGTAGAGAGAGAGGTAAATGTAAGAGAGAGGTGTATATGTAGGAGAGATAGAGGAGAGATAGTGGCACGGGGGGAGAGAGAGAGTGTGAGAGGGGGAGAGAGAGACAAAGAGGATCATGCATGCGTTCTTGTAGTGCGTGTGTGCTCCTATAGCTATTGTGTGCTCCCTTGAATTCAAATTTCTTAGGCGGGATTGACAAGGTGTATGTTGACTTGGTTGTCTTGGACTTAGGTTCAGGATGACAAACCTAGTGGTTCGGTCTGCAAATTCATATAAAACTTCATTTTTGTGAATACCCCTCTATATATATGTCTTTGACGTTATTTTTCTATAGGCTACACAATTCATTTATTAACGAAATTATAGACGTAGATTGATTCAGATATGAAAATTTCAAATATATAATTTTATTTTTAAATTATTATTGTTTATTATTTTTAATCTATTTTTGTCTTCACATGTATAAAAAATAGAGAATACATACCTCTCTTATTTCTGCTATAATTTTTTCTCGGCTTAACCATTACTCAAATGAGTTATATGTGACACAAGATGAGAGCGATAACTATGATCTAAAATATATATATATTTTTATCATTTTAAGATCCTTTTAGCCCGCACGAAGAAAATAGACTATAATTTCAGGCATATGTTGACTTTGATAATCTAAAAGAAATAGAAAATTAATATTAAAAATTTCCAAAAGATACACGGCACAAGAAAAATGGGTTCTTTACAAGTAAACAAGTTTTTGAAACGAAATTACATCGTTAAGACACTCAACACTTGCACGAACGAAAACATATACCTTATATTTTGTTGGAAAAATAAGATACCACTTTTAGAAAAAATCAAATTTGACCTAGTTATTCACAATGAATTCGAATAAAAGTTGTATATTCGGAAAGACAATTCAATTTCCTATGTTTCATCTTCTTACACCATATTCAAATTCATTGTAAAAGTACCTTGAATAATCTCTCTAAGTTAACAGATTGATTTTTTTCTAGGTTTGAATTGCCACTAACGCGTCATGAGAGACCATCATTAGCTTACACTCACCCATACAATTTCTAAATCCTTTAAAAAGTGAAGTATGATGATATTATCTTATTGGAAAACATATTATCATTTACAACGATCATAATATATTTTTAGGTCATGTAGACATAAGACAATGTTGAGAATGCATACCATTTGAAGTAGAAATTCTTCTTATTTTGGGGTGTTAGTTCGATAGCATGATTAATTATTGAAACAAAATCATGAATACATTTTTACCTTTTAATGAGACATAAAGAAAGGTTGAAAATGCATGTCATTTGAAATAGATCATTTTTTTTTGTGTGTGTTAGTTCATAGCATGATTAAGTACTCAAACAAAATCATGAATAAAGTTTTAGGTTTTTTTATGGAGACCACCAACAATTAGATTGATACATTTTTTATAATTTTAATAGTTTCGTTCAATGCATCCAAGGAAGATTGTGTGAAGTGTCTAAACTTTTTGATTGATACATTTTTTATAATTTTAATAGTTTCGTTCAATGCATCCAAGAAAGATTGTGTGAAGTGTCTAAACTTTTCACATATTTATGTAGTGTCATAAAACTTAATAATAGCCATGCTAAATGAAGAGTTCAATGAGAACTTGTTGAGGGAAAAGACATTATACAAATTGAGCAAGATTTTTATTTCTCTATAAGATTATCAATTATAGTTTATTAAAGAGACACCATTACAAACTTATGAAGAAAGTGAAGAAGACAAACATGAATTTGAAGAATTATGTTTATAGGCCAAATATATTACATATGATAGAAAATTTAATAAGAAGTAGTTCCATCTTTATTAGTGAACTTATAACATATTGAAGCTAACAAATGGGAATATAAACAAGAACATTTCACTTCTAGTCTTGAGTAGGCTACATGATTCAATTTCAATGGATTTCCTTAGTTCATTCAGAAGTAAGGGAAATGATCAAATAAAGATAGTCATGGATAGATTTTATAAAATAATCATAATGATAATGTTACAAGAAGGTTTTCATGATGAAAAGAGTTGGAACTTTGTTTTCTAGAAAAATATCAATGCATTTTAATTTTTGATCATTGATAATTTCTAAATCTATATTTTTTTTTTTTTTAGATATTATTGGTATATATTGTTGAAATCTATAAATATTAATCTAAAAAGTAATAAATCCTTTTATCTTTAAATAAATGATAATTTATTTTCTTAAATATTATTGGTATATATTGTGGAAATCTATGAATACTAATAATAATTCCTTCCATCTTTAAATCAATGATAATTTATTTAAAGTAAAGGTATTAAATTGAATGATTTTTTTTAATAATAAAAATTTGAAAACAAGTATTTTTTTTTAAGTATACTTTAGAGCTGGGAGTGACTCTTTTAGCCATTTTCAAACCTACCTTGGAATTGCAAATGAATTTCATAGTCTTTCTTTATATTAAAAAAAATTGAAATTCACTATACAAATAAACTAAAATAAACTAAACTCTAAGATACGTAAGGTAATAAATTAAATTAAAATAAAATAAAAGTTGAAGTCCCTATGTAAGTGACTTTGAATATTTTAAACTATTAGAATATAAAAATTTTGTATTTAGGTTTTTTTTTTATTTGTGGTAAATTCTATTTTAAACACCCAAAAATTTGTATTTAGGTTTGATTTTTATTTGGGGTAAAGTCTATGATGGTAGTAGTCATATCAACAAACTATTAAATATTTTGTCATACTTGGGTACAATCTTATTCAATCTTATTCTTTCTTAGACTTTATATATTTTTGCAATTTTAAAAGATAAAGTGTGTAATTTAATCTTTTGCTAAATATTTTAAGTATTTATTATTTTTTTATTTTTTTAATGCTTATTAAAATTAAAATCTATAATATAAAAAAATTAAGAAAATAATGATTATAAATTCAACTTAACTATAGATATCTAAAATATCTAAAATTTCAAATTTTATTTTTGAAATATTATATCCATATTAATTTAACTACAATTAATAACTCTCTTTATTCTTAATACTAATTTAAGTATAATTAATAACCCTCTCAATCCCTAATAACAATTGTTACAATCCTAAAATACATACAATACCTACCTCGCATATTAATTTAACTACAATTAATAACCCTCTCAATTCCTAATATTAATTTAAGTATAATTAATAACCCTCTCAATCCCTAATAGCAATCGTTACAATCCTATAACACATACAATACCTACCTCGCCTATTGGTGAAGAGAAGGAATTTCTACTTTTGAGAAACCATTAACCATCAAAGACACATGCTCAATGTAACTCGGATATTGGATATTTGAATATAGATAATAAAAAAAACTTGGATATTTGAATATTGATAAAAAAGAAAGGGAATCTAATATGGTGAGAGAATTTCAAAGTCTAATATTTGCGACTTAACCAATCGCTTTTGATTTCGTTATCCTAAAGTTACTTACAAAGCTAATAAGAGTGTTTAAGTGGGAGTAGGAAAATGTTTGGAATGTAAATATTTAACAATATAATAAAATAGAATAACTTATGTTTATGTTTATAAAATATTAATAAAATTTATTTTCAAAGTTTAATTTTATAATATTTATTTTTTATGTTATAATATTGTTAATATATTTATTTATGTTTTTATATTGTTTTACAATATTATTAATATAGTTATTTTCTTTTGTTTAACTGTGTTGTATTGTGTTTAAGTGGGATTAGGAAAATGTTTGGAATGTAAATATTTAATAATATAATAAAATAGAATAATTTAAGTTTATGCTTATAAAATATCAATAAAATTTATTTTCAAAGTTTAATTTTATTATATATATATAGTTTTACAATATTATTAATATTGTAAAATAATATTTATATATATAATTTTCTATTTTTATTTAGTTTTGCAAATAGGTTTATAGATAGTTTATCTTATATTGTCTTGCATATAAATTATTAATGGATTCTATTGTCTTGCATATATATTATTAATGGATTAAGATTAGCAAGATTTTTAATTGATGAGAATTTCTATTAGGATTTAAAAAGTGGATGACAAAATGATACCAAGTGCTGATTCTCCTGCAAATAACTTAGAAACTTTTCACCACAAAAATCTGAAAACAGTAATATAATTATATATTTGTTTGAATTGTGTTGTATTATGTATGATGTATATTTAATTGATTGTTTATATATTGATTTTACATAACATTAGGATTGTCTAGTTATTTAACTGGTAAAGTTTACGGAAGTATACATAACCTAACTCTTCTAGATTTGAACTTTTAACTTTTTAGAAAGAGAAACACATATTCTTAACTATTAGAACCACTCACTATGTATAAAACAATGTAATGTCTTACAAAATAAAATGCAAAATCCTACTTTTTCCTTTGAACATATCAGGCAACACAGATTTTGTATCACCAACGGCCATTCTGCCAACCGAGACGTGGTCATTCACGAAATAAGAGTATATAATTTCTGAATAAAAATATTAATCAATTAAGTAGATACCATCTTAATCAATGCTCTAACTTCTGATTTCTAATTTCGTGTTGCAATGGCAGAACACGTAAAATTTGATGTTAAAGTCGCGAGGGAGGCGTATCGACCATCTGCTTCAACCAATCCATCGATCATGTGTAGTGACAAAGTGAGAAATATTTAGACGCAATCTTAAAGTCTTTCTAAAACCAGAAATTTAAGCTTTATTGCCGTGAAAGAAAGAGCAATTGACTTGGGTCGTGTTTTATCATGTTCTTCTATGATTATCTCCTAGTTTGTTAAAAATCGAGAAAAATACGTTCTCTGATAAGGGAAATATTCAGAAGAGTAGATGAGTGAATGTTTGTTAAATATTTCAAATAAAACATTATTGTTCTAGTACTAAAAGATTTGAAAATTAAAATGAATGTGTTAGTAAGTAACATAAACACTATTAATAAGTAAATTTAACACATTTTATTAAGATTGAAAACATTTTATTTTAATTTCTTTTTATCTTATATTGTTTTTTTTTAATGTAATTAGTGTAGTCTAATTTATCATCACTAAGATACATCAAATTCTTAGAGATGTAATTTTTTTTAAAGTATACAACTTGAAGAATTGTTTGCATTTAGAAGGATTTGATGTCTCTAGAGGTATGATAGATCTGAACTTAAAACAAATCTATAATCATTTTTATACGTTAGAATTTCAAATGCGAGCTTGCAAGTCTGTTGTAATTTCCATCATCTGAATAATAAGACAATCGATACCTATGCTTGGTGGACGTAGCTCAACGTTTGTGTGAACCACGTGAAATCTTTGTGTTTCTTATCTGTGGGATTATTGATTATCATATGTGAATTGTGTTTTCCGCATTTGCAATTCTAACAATTGGTATCATAGCGAAGTTGAATTGAGTACGTGTCGCAGGTGGGAATTGAGTAGAAAGTCATCGACGCTCCCTAGGCACTGCTAGAGGCGCATTCCGCCCTCACACTTATGAAATTCAATTTTCCGTAAAAGTCGCACACCCGGTTTCTACATCACAGAGCGTCGGTGCTCCCCCATCCATAGTGAAGGAGCGTTTGTTAGGGACCTAACCCCTCACGTAGGTAGAATAATATATTTCGATGTAATAAATGTCAATATTAATAAGGCCTAGCAATAAACAAGAATAAGTTGAATGTAAGAAGATCTAATAGAAGTTTTCGCTTCTAGAAGGATCTTCCTCTGGATGGTTCTTTTGATAGACATATTTAGTATAAATAGGATTCGAGGGTATGAGAACTGTTGTCTTGGATATTATTGTAATAGAGCTTTGCTCGACTGAAGGTTGCCCCCTCAAAGAGGCAAGTGAACATTGCTCTCAGTAATCAAAGTGCTCTTTCTGGTGTTATTTTGTTATCATTTCAGTATTATTGTGGTGTTGTTCTGATTATATTGTTGTTCGTATGCCATTTCTAGCATTTTATTTATGTTCTGCGTATTTTTTATATCTGGAATATTACAAGTGGCATCAGAGATATTTCTTCGGCATAAAATTGTAGGTAATTTTTTTTAGGGTAGAAACGTATTCCGACGTCTTTAAGCTACAAAAATTTGTCGTTACATGCATAAACCCGCGGTTGAGGGATTCATACATGCAGGAAATACAAGTGGTACTTAAGCGCACATCTATTGGCCACCCTTGTAACCCTTGTTAGTACCCCTTGGAGTGGTAGCGCATCAAATAACACCTGTATACAAATCGGCCTAGATTTCCTGAAGCCCTCTTTAGATAAACCAATAGACTGCTTGACTGCTATAGTGTCACTGAGAACAACACTCGGGAATATACTCTCTAGTACCTGGGTAGTCGGGTAGTACGGCTAAGGGAATGATCTAGCCTCCTTAGTTGGTGCCCTAAGATATTGGTTTGAGTACTATTATTGGACCCCACACGTATATCAGAGAGATATAGCACAGGGAAAACCCTTGTATCTAGAACCCTTGAATATCTAACCCTTGGGGACGGAAACAAAAAATAAAACAAACAGGACCTATTGTCTCATAACTGTGCTCAAGTTGCAAAATCACTACACATTTCTTCTTGGTTAAGAATTTGGGCATTTCGTCACTGTAGTATTCTTCAGAACACAGTATAACTCCGTAGGTGTTAAAAAAAAAAAACGAGTCTAGAATTTTTTGCACCATTATTTGAGACCTATTCCATTGGATTCATCTATTCTCCCTTATCACATTCATACCTATCATTTTTCAACAAAATTTTTTACCCTACCCACCCCTCTTCAGTTCCCTCGTCATCATGGCCCATACCCGTAGCCAAGACTTGGAATATCGCTTCAATACCTTGCAATCTAATTTCACAGAGACCCAACAAGAAGTGAGACAACTCAGTGCCAATATTGCCACCATCAATAAAACCATGGATTCCTCCATCGTCGCCTCAATCGTGGAACTTAAAGAATACCTCAAACAAGACATGACCACCCAGCTTGAATCTGTTGCTTCGATGATCTGCACCAAGCTGCATATCCCTGCATATCCCCCTTTATCTGACCCACCTTTGCATACTGAAGATAAAACTTCCTCTCATTCCCATAATTTTCATCCCCATCACTTTTAGCGTGACCTACACCTTCCGCGAGTGGATGCGACCAAATTTGATGGCTCAGATCCCACTGGTTGGGTAACTCAAATGGAACATTATTTCTCTTTGTACGACATTACAGATGACTTGGCCAAACTCCAGTATGGTGCTCTCCATCTAGATCAAGAACTTTGGCAACAATGGAGAAAAATTGTCCGTCAAGGGTATGTTGCTTGGACACACTTTGTGGCAGAGCTTTATGAATGCTTTGAACTTGACACCAACCATTTAAGTTGTTTGACAAAGTTGAAACAATCTGGGACAATGGAAGACTTTATAGCTGCTTTTGAGCGACTGGTTTTCGTACAGAGGGCATGTCTGATGCTTTTTTCCGAGAATGTTTTGTCAGTGGCCTCAAGGATGAGATTCGTTCCCATGTCCTCATGGCTCTGCCTCATAATTGGGTGGAGGCTGCTAAACGAGCTAAGGAAGCACAACAGGTTGTCTCTTCTCAAAAGAAAAAACCATCATTTATTCCTCGCACTAAACCAGTAAATCCCACTCCCTCTTCTACTCCACTAAAGATCCAAAAATTGACCAGGGCCGAAATGGTTGAATGCCAACTCAAAGGCATTTGTTATAATTGTGATGACAAATATTTTTCGGGACACAAGTCTAAAGAAAAAAAAAAAGTATGGCCATCTTAGAGGATGTTGAAGCTCCCCTCACGTCTGATTCACCTGAATCCATCGACATTACCCCTCCTTGAGACCCTCCCAAAGTAGAAGTGGTCATTTCCGTGAATGCTCTCATGGGCTTCTCTTCTCCCCAAACCCTCAAACTAATTGGCTACATTAAGCACAAGAAGGTCATCATTCTTGTTTATAGTGGAAGTTTCGATAATTTATTCATCGCTGCATTTCCCAAGAAACTAGTTGCTATATCCATGTAGTCAATAATTTCCAAATCATGATTTCCAATGGAGAGTCCACAAAATGTGGAGGGAGTTGTGAAAATGTCTATCTCCAAATTGTTGACTACCACTTGAAATCTCATATGTTTTCTATCGACATGGGAAATTGTGACATTGTGTTGGGTGCAGACTGGCTAAAGACTTTGGGTCCCATTCTCATGGATTTTAAGGAATTCACCATGCAATTCAACCAAGAGGGCCAACAATATAAGTTCCAAGGAATCAACGTTAGTTCCCACCGCATGGAAAATATGCTCAAAAAAGGTCATTCAGGCGTGATTTCCCAACTCCATCCCATACAAGCAACTGAGACACCCTCTGTGCTGTAGGACCTCCAATCCATCCTCTCTAAACATCAAGTGGTTTTTTCCACTCCCCAGGGACTCCCTCCTTCCCGTGGTGTTCATGATCATTCCATTCCCCTTGTCCCAGGAAGCCTTCCTCTCAATATTTGTACCTATCGTCACTCCTTTTCCCAAAAAAATGAAATTGAGAAAATGGTTCAAGAACTGTTTACCCAGGTGTTATCCACCCTAGTACAAGCCCCTACTCTTCTCCTGTGTTTATGGTCATGACAGAATAAGGATCCTGGTGCATGTGTCCTGATTTTCGTGCTCTCAACAAACTCACCATTAAAGACAAATTTTTCATTCCTGTCATTGATGACCTTTTGGATGAATTGAGTGGCATCCAGTTCTTTACTAAACTTGATCTTCATTCTAGCTACCGCTAGATCCATATGAAAGAGGCAGACATTCCTAATATTGCCTTTAGAACTCATGAGGGAGACTATGAGTTTTTGCTCATGCCCTTTGGTTTGTGTAATGCTCCCTCTATTTTCCAAAGCCTCATGAATCATGTCTTTCGTCCCTTTTTCTGTCATTTTGTCTTATTTTTCTTTGATGATATCCTCATCTATATCAAAACCTGGACAGACCATCTTGCTCATGTGGATCGAGTTCTCCATCAACTATCTCAACACCATCTTTCCTGAAACAATCTAAATTTTCTTTTGGCACCTCAAAAGTCGAGTACTTGGGTCATCTTGTTGGAAATAACGACGTTGGGGTGGATCCTGAAAAGATTAAAGATATGCAAGAATGGCCTCACCCAAAGACTCTCAAAATCTTGCGTGGATTTTTGGGCTTAACAGGTTATTATCGCAAGTTTGTCAAGAATTATGGAAAGATTGTGGCCCCTCTCACTACACTCCTTAAAAAGAATTATCTCACCTAAAATCCAGCAGTTGCTTAGTATTTTCAAACCTTGAAGATGGCCATGTGCACCACTCCAATCCTGACACTTACTGATTTCACAAAGAACTTTGTCCTGGAATGTGATTCTTTAGGGAAAGGAATTAACATTGTCCTTATGCAAGAGGGTCGACCTTTGGCCTTTACCAGCAGACAACATTCTGAACGAAATTTGGGCAAATCAATCTATAAAAAGGAAATGTTGGCTATTCTACATGTCGTTGATCTTTGGCACCCTTATCTATTGGGGCAATGCTTCCAAATTAAGACAGATCATCAAAGCCTCAAGCATTTTCTGCAACAACACATCTCCTCCCCAAAGCAACAAAAATGGATAACTAAGCTCTTTGGATATGATTATGAGATTATTTACAAGAAAGGAAAAGACAATGTGGTTGTGGATGCACTTTCTAGAAAATATGAAAATGAAGGGTCCTTTTTTTCTCTCTCCTTAATTGTACCATATTGGCTCCAAGTCGTTCACCAGGAATTGCTACACGATCCCAAAAGTTCACATCTGATAAAACAATTGCAGTCCAATTCTCCAGTTGGCCGAGGGTACTCTTGCTCCATGATGAGATTCAATACAAAGGCCATTTGTATTTAAGTAAACAGTCAAAACTTAAATCCACGGTACTTTCTGAGCTTCATGCTACACCCACAGTTGGGCACTCAGGGTTGAACAAAACCTATGACATGGTCAAATGTTCTTTTTTCTAGTTTGGTATGAAACATGATGTTCGTAATTTTGTGGTTGAATGTGATGTGTGTCAATGAAACAAGGGTGAAACAATCAAATATCTTGACACACTACAACCGCTTCCGATTCCACCTACTATTTGGCAGGATATCTATATGGATTTTATTGTAGGCTTGCCTAAATCGAGAAATAAATCAATCATCATGGTGGTCGTTGATCTCCTTTCCAAGTATGTTGATTTATGTGCTCTTCAACACCCATTTACAGTAGCCAATGTGGCTCAATGTTTCATGGATCAAGTCTTCAATATGCATGGCATGTCGCGTTCTATTGTTTATGATCGCGACCCAAATTTCACCAACAATTTTTGGCAAGAATTGTTCAACCTACAAGGAACCCAATTTCATCTTAGCACAACTTATCATCCCTAGAATCATGGTCAAACTTAAGTTGTCAACAAGTATTTGGAAACATATTTGAGGCATTTTTCATCAGAAAAGAAAAATCAGTGGGCTCAATGGTTACCACTAGTTGAATGGTGGTACAACACTTCATACCATACAACTACCCCCATGACTCCTTTTGAAGCAGTATATGGACAAAATCCACCTTCATTTCTCTCATATTTATCGGGTGTCTTCAAGGTCCAGGCGGTTGACCAAACACTTACAGTTCAAGAGGCTATTCTCCATACCCTCAAAGAGAATTTGGTCATGGCCCAGAATCACATGAAGAAACAAGCAGATCAAGGTCACTCTGAACGTCAACTTGCAGAAGGGGATCAGGTGTTTCTTCGACTGCAACCTTACAAGAAAAATTCCCTCAAGGCTGACCATTTTCAGAAACTGGCACCCAAATTTTATGGTCCTTATACCATTCTCAAGTGTGTGGGATAGGTGGCCTATTAGTTAGCTTTTCCCAGTCATTCTAAGATACATCCTATTTTTCATGTTTCCTGCTTAAAGAAGGTGATTGGAACTAAGTGCCAAACTCAAACCAACCTTCCCGAGTTGGATGAAGAAAGCTCCATTTGGCTACATCCAGAAGCAGTTTTGGACCAGAGTGAGCATCGCCTACATCATCAAACCATCAAGGAAGTATTAGGGACAATGGAAAGATACAACCCCAACAGATGCCACTTGGGAACCAGCTACCATTCTACAACAATTTCCACATTTCAAGCCTTGATGACAAGGCTGTTTTTCAGGGGGAGGACATGTTAGGGACCTAACCCCTCACGTAGGTAGAATAATGTATTCCTATGTAATAAAGGTCAATATTAATAAGGCCTAGCAATAAGGAATAATAAGTCGAATGTAAGAAAACCTAATAGAAGCTTTCGCTTCTAGAAGGATCTTCCTCTAGATGGTTCTTTTGATAGACATATTTAGTATAAATAGGAGTCGAGGGTATGATAACTGTTTTCTTGGATATTATTTTAATAGAGATCTTCTCAACTAGAGGTTTCCCCCTCGAAGAGGCAAGTGAACATTGCTCTCAGTGATCAAAGTTCTCTTTCTCGTGTTATTATGTTATCATTTCAGCATTATTGTGATGTTGTTCTGGTTATATTGTTGTTCATCTACCATTTCTAGCATTTTATTTCTGTTTTGCATACTTTTTGTATTAGGAATATTATAGCATTGACCTCACACTAGCGATCCCCCATACATAGTGAAGGAGTGTTGATCTCCCTTCAAGAAAATATTCGCATGTTTTTTGAAAACGTAAAGGTATGAAGTAAATTTTTTTTTTTTTTATGGAGTAAAGGTATGAATTAAAAAGTAAAGGTATGAAGTAAAAAGGTTTTTTATTAAAGTTTTTTTATTAAACCTTTTGGATTTTATACCATTATTCCTCCACATTTTTTAAAGGGATTGGTTTTATACGAAGTTTTTTTTTGAATTTTTTCTTCTTCTAATGGCAAAAAATCAAAGTGCCAAGTTTGAAATTGAGAAATTTAATGGAAAGAACAATTTTGAGATATGGAAGGTTAAGATGCACAATATGCTCATGCAACAAGGCATGTTGAAGGTGCTTTTGGAAAAATAAAAGAAGCCCGTGACCATAAAAAATGAAGACTGGGGTGAGATCGATGCGAGAGCACCTAGTGCCATATGTATGTGTTTGGTGGATGACATTTTGTTCAACATTGTCTCAGAGAAGACAACATCTAGTTTCTGAACGAAGATGGACGAATAGGATCTTCGTGAAAACACAATTGTACATTTTGTGCATGAAGGAAGGTATGAAAATAGTTGATCATTTAGATACTTTTAATACTCTCTTAGTCCAGTTGACTAGCATAGGAGTAAAATTTGAATCCGAATATAGGGCAATTACATTATTATGTTCTTTTCCCGCGTCATGGAATCACTTTGTTACCTATATTAGTTTCATCACAGTAGAAAGTATTGAGTTTGATGTTATTGTTTGAGCACTGTTGTGTGAGGAAACAAGGAAGAAAACCAATTTAGAAACCTCTATATCTGAGGTGATGGTGGTCAGAGGAAGACCTAAAGAAAGAGGACAGGGTCAAAGTGATTTCTATCAGTCAAAGTCGAAGGGCAGAGATAGCAAGCTTAAGTGTTGGTTTTGTGGAAAATTGGGACGCCTGAAGAAGGATTGTTGGAAGAGACAACAAGCCTCCAAAGAAGACACTCCAAAAGAGACAAAGGAAGCGAAAAAAACTAAAATAGGTTCAACAACAGGTTCAAGAATGATTGATGAATTTTTCTCAATTAGTATTGATGCACGTCATGATCAACAGTGGTTACTAGATTCTGGTGCTTCAAAAATAAGGTTGGAAACATGTTTATGTTAGAAGCAAGAACCGAGTCAGATCATGCGACAATTATGTCCGAGATTGATAGTGATTTTGTTCGACTGTGCCATCAACGGCTGGGCCATATGAGAGAAAGAGGATTAAAAGTATTATCTGATCACAATTTACTTCCTAGTCTAAAGTCTTTAAAGTTATATTTCTGCAAGAACTGTATTTATGGAAAACATAATAGGTAGAGATTTAAAATTGAAAGACATACCATTGAAGGAATCCTTGATTATATCCATTGTGATGTTTGGGGACCATCCCCTACCATTTCATATGGAGGATCCTCATATTATGTAACTTTTATAGATGATTTCTCTAGGAAGGTATGGATCTATATGTTGAAAAGAAAGGATGATGTATTTACTATTTTCAAGTAGTTTAGAGCTTTGGTAGAAAAGAGCATTGGTAGGTCCATTAAATGTTTAAGAACTAATAATGGTGGTGAATTTATGTCAATGGAATTTGAGAACTATTGCAAGGAGTTTGAGAATGATAGGCATAAAACCACTGCCTATACTCAACAAAACAGAGTTGTTGAATGCATGAACATGAGTCTTCTAGAGAGCAAGGAGTATGCTTAGCAATGCCAACTTGTAGCAGGAATTGTGGGCAGAAGCAATAAATAAAGTTTGTTATCTGGTGAATCGATCACCATCAACATCAATAGAGTGAAAGATTCCTGAAGAGGTATGGAAAGGTCACCCTTGTAATTATTCTAATCTTAAATTTTTTGGTTGTGAAGCCTATGCTCTAATTCTGAAACATCAACGTTCTAAATTAGATCCAAAATAAAAAAGGATTGTCTTTGTTAGATATGGTGATGGTATTAAGTGGTACAAGTTGTGGGATCCTACTTCCCACAATATCACCATTAAAAAACATGTAATATTTGATGAATCATCTCTCATAAAATCATATGTAGATGTTCAAATGAAACAGGAAGAAGTACCTAAGTATCAACAGATTCAGTTTGAAACCAGTGCAAATACAGATGAAAGTGAACATGAACAAGTTTATGAAAATGTTCATGAAGAGTTTCCTGTAGAGGAAGACATGGTTGATGATAACAATCAATAGAATGTGGATGAGCCAAAAAATTCCCTAAGAAGGTCTACGCGGGTCAGAAATCCTCCAAGAAGGTATGATGATTTTGTTTTGTCAGTTTCTTTAAGTACTAATGATGATGAACCTTCATGCTATCATGAAGCTGTGAAGGGTTCTAACAGTGATAAATGGAAAGACGCAATGAAGGATGAAATGAAGGTATTATAGAGGAATGCCACATGGGACCTAGTAGAACTTCCAAGAGACAAAAAAACTATAGATTGCAAGTGGGTCTACAAATTGAAGAAGGGTGTTGATGATAAGGTAGAAAGGTACAAAGTAAGGCTGGTTGCAAAAGGATATTCTCAGAAAGAAGGTATTGAATTTCATGATATTTTTTCCCCAGTTGTTAAAATCATTTCAATTCGAATTGTGTTAGCATTAGTTGCATTACTTGATTTGGAGTTGCAACAACTAGATGTTAAAACTGCCTTCTTACATGGATATTTGGATGAAGAAATTTACATGGAACAACCTGAAGGGTTCGTTCAGAATCGCAACAATAAATTTGTTTGCAGGCTCAAGAAATCATTGTATGGTCTGAGACAGTCGCCCAAACAATGTTACAAGAAATTTGACTCTTTCATGGTGAGCCATAATTATACAAGGAGTGAGTATGATCATTGTGTCTACTTTAAGAAATTGAATAATGGAATATTCATTATCTTAGTATTGTATGTTGACGATATGATTTTAGCAAGAAAAAGCATAACTGATATCAATAAGTTAAAGGCTCAGATGGCTAGGACATTGGATATGAAAGATCTAGGAGTAGCAAGGCAGATTTTGGGCATGGAGATATTCATAGACATGAGAAATGGTAAGCTTTGGTTGTCACAACATAAGTATGTTGTGGAGATACTTTTGAGGTTTGGTATGAACAATGTGAAACCAGTTTCAGTCCCTTTGGCTTCCCATTTTAATCTTTCTTCAAGTTTATGTCCTAGTACATGTAATGTCCCCAAGGCCGAGCCCTTTATAAACCTGATGTATGAAACAAATTGTACATATGTGTTATAGGCTGGTGAGCCAAGTTTTGAATAAGCTGTAGGCTTATGAGTTTTGTTAGGCCAGGGGAGCCTAAGTGTTGAAGGCCAGGAGCCTGTGATATACTTGTATGTATGCAGAATATTTAATAAAATATAAACACCGCCAGGTGCAGACCGCCCACGATGAATGAGTGAAGGGGGACTGAGCGTCCACAGAGTGGGCAAGGAACTAGGGGCTGGAAGGTGGGAAAAGGGCTGAGTGTTGAACCTAGGGGCTAAGCCTAGGGGGCTTAGGCCTGGAATAATATTTTAATATTATTC
>ML782948.1:21910-40740 GCA_009831015.1 Picea engelmannii
TGAGGGCTTTCACCATAAGGGGACCACTTTGGAGTTCATCCATTTGTACACCTTATCAATCATGATAAGACAATAATGAGAGCATGGGTCCTCCAACCATTCTTCTAGGATAACTCAATCCATAAAGCGTCTTCCCGTGAGGGTTTTCACCATAAGGGGACCACTTTGGAGTTCATCCATTTGTTTACCTTTGCATCGATTGGTTTCCACTTGGACATATAACATTCTCATCAAGGGAATCATATAAATCAATTACTTGACATCAACCAATGACATCAATCAAACCAAACCATTTACATCAATGACATATGATCCAACAATCTCCCAAGTAATCAAACCATTGGCATCAATGACAAACCATTGGCATCAATGACAACATGATTCAACAGAGTGTGTTCCTATGCCTTATGGGTTATGTGAGGAAGTACTCCATTATTGAGTTGATTCTTGAAGAGTTCAGTGGAAGAACTCAGGTGGTTGGTTTCAAGGTAGTGTCGTCATTCAGAATCAGGTTGTAACTCACCTATTCTTCCATATTAATAAAAGAGCCTATTTCGCTCCAATCTATGTGCAATTATGTTTAACTAGTTCTTATATGTTGAATTTGTTTTACATATCTAGATTTACATATTTCATTTATAATTTAATTTGATATCTACCTTGTTGCAGTATTTACTTGGTTTCTTTTGCAGGCTGGTAGCGACAAAGGCCTAGAGCAAGTCAAAGGTCAAGAGCAAGGATCATCATCAAACGTTGGGATACAAGGTACGAGATCCGTCTTTCTCTCTTCTAAGTAATCACTTATTCATCAATTTGTATATTGAAGGGTTGGTTCAGTCTTTTAAATACGATTGTGATCTGTTGTGACATAGACCTAAGGTCATAGGGTAGAAAATCTCGAAACAACAAAATAGGAAGAGATATTGATTGCAGAAAAGAAAAGGAAAATTAATTTCCTCCAAAATAATAATATTTTTTAAAAACAAATATTTGAAAATAAACTTACAAATACATGGTTACAAATATAAAGCAATTGGTAACCAATTTTGATGAAATGAGAAACATTCATATCTATTTCAATCACTTTGAATGCAATCATATAGTCCAATTAACTCCAAAACGTGCTAACGTATGTGAATTTAAACAACAGCCACATATTCTATATGTAGAAGCTAAATGTCAATCAAAGTTCAGTCTAAAATATCATTGATACCTTGTTTTAAATTTCTCATGGTCATAATATCATAATGAAACAACACACTCACAAGACACAATATATTATTGGGTAAAACCCTCAAAAGAGAAACACCCACACCCTACTTTTTGAGTTTGGGAAATGTGAGGGTGGGCCCCCCCTTTATTTCTTACTTGATCATTGGGATCCGTTGAAAGAAAATGGTCATAAAAGAAATTTATGTTATTCTCTCACCTTGTTCAAATTGGTACAATAAGGATTAAAATCCGATTTATAGAATAATCAACTAAATTCTAATTGCTCACTTATTTGCAATCTGCTAAGCCACATTTCAATTAACTAAGCTAAAATAGTTGGATGATCAAAGGTAAGTTTACTTCCAACTTGGAATCCATTAATGCATGATAATATCAAGGTAGGATAATTAAAGTATGCAATCATTGAAGTCACCTTCAATCACATATATAAATACTCTTAAAAGTATGCAATCATTGAAGTCACCTTCAATCACATATATAGATAAAGAATTTTTCTTGTTGATTCTTTAGCGAAATTGAGTGTACATATGGCTCTAGGTATTTGGCACATCTAGGATCGACAAGAATGTGTGCTAAATGATTTTGATACAATACCCTTCATATGCTATCTATAACTTTAATTTATATATTTTTTTCAATTATATTATGGTGACTTAACAAATTTTACTTCCTTTTTTAAAGTTTTTTTATTGGATGAATAAATCTTCTATATTTATATTTTATAAAATGATTATATGAAATGTAATGGACTATTGATATATGAATAACTTTAATTTATATATTTTTTTCAATTATATTATGGTGACTTAACAAATTTTACTTTCTTTTTTAAAGTTTTTTTATTGGATGAATAAATCTTCTATATTTATATTTTATAAAATGATTATATGAAATGTAATGGACTATTGATATATGAAATACGTGGACTATTGATATATGAAATACGGGACAATATGGATTTTATTGTAGTCTCAAATGATTAGTTATTTGGATCATATTGCTTAGATAAGAATAGGAATGGATATGGCTTTTTTTGTTAGGCGCAAGTTTTGATATGTTTTGATATATTGTGAGGAATATGAACATAAATATGATGAAGATCAAGCAATGTTGTTTAAGCATTTTCAAAATGTAATTTTGTTAATTACTAATAAAATTGTGATTTTTTTCAAAGAAAGAAAACAAAAATGTTCTTGAATTTGTGATTGAAATTAATATGAAAATATTGTAGTTTTTTAACTTAAGATTATGAAAAGTGTTTTGGATATTATGTTTAGTTTTATCTTTGTAATAAAATTTATCTTCTCTCACTTCAATCAACTTGATAGAATGAATACCAAGGTCCAAGTTATAGAGAAATCAATTGAATGCTATTGGTTCACTTATGTGCAATGCACTATGCCACTTCTCAATTAGTTAAGTCTAAAATAGTCAAATGCTCTAAGTTAAAGTTACTTCCAACTTTGGGATCTATAAATGCAAAATAAAATCAAGATATATTAACAACAATAAGTCTACCTTATCTTGTTATTTTCAATGCTTATTTTGATTATTACAATATTTATTTTTTATGCTTCAAAAACTTGTTTTTATGTTTACAAACTTAGTTTTTTTATACATAATGAATTAATTTATGGGCATAAATAACTATGCACCAACATTATAAGTATCTTGATATTTTAATTGAATGTATATTTTTACTAAGCATCATTAATCATGCATGAATTTGTGTAATCTTGTAGCAAACTTCCCTTCATTGCTAGAATCCAGTGACATAGTAAATCAGAGCTCCCATAGATCCATAACTCCAATCAAATTTTCAGTAATTTAGGTTGATTAATAATTGGGATGTAAAACCTATAGGGACATCATTCCACCATGCCTAAAATTTGTGTTGAAATTCTTATTAGAATTGTCATCGGAAAGAGAGTCATTTTTCTACAAGAGTAGTTTACTCCATTATAAATAACTACAATCTTGGCATAAAATACAATTAACATAATATTCATGGTTTATGTAGATGATATGACCCTAAGGGAGGCATATATGGGAGTAAATGTATATGTAATGGGGTAAACATATATCTAATAGAGGTTGGTCTAATAAAAATCCCACATGTGAGCCCTTTATTAGGTTGACCCCTATTGAATATACATTTTCCTCATATATACCTCCTTAGGGTCAGATCAATGGACAACCTCCTTTGTTGATCTGTAATTGAAATTAAAATGAGATATTGTTGTTATTGAATTTGTGATTGAAATTAATATGTAATGTAGTTCTTGAATTTATTTTTATGTAAATGTGTTTTTAGATATCAAGTTCTATCTTTTCACTATTACTTATGTTTTTAATCAAGACAGTGATGGGAATTTTGAAACATCATGAGTCTTCTTGGCAATTCTATCAACACCTTAAATTTACATGTGGGATGAATCCATTAGATTAATTATGGTTAGCACCCTAGAAATCAAACTCCATATCAATCAAAGAGTCAAAATCATACACTCAATTCGCGACATTGTTTAT
Organism: Picea engelmannii; assembly: GCA_009831015.1. Lineage (NCBI taxonomy): Eukaryota > Viridiplantae > Streptophyta > Pinopsida > Pinales > Pinaceae > Picea > Picea engelmannii. The sequence continues at coordinate 25,673 of ML782948.1, forward strand.
GTTTTCATTTTGAAGTGTTTAAACCATAGTCTAATTGGAGAATGTGGCATAACAACTTGTCATTATTCTCAATTGAAATTGATCCATACCTTGTGTTGAGACCTAAGTCTGCACCCCTTCTCCTCCTCTCCCATTACCCTATACCTCCATAAAAAATCATACCATTTATGTTGGTTAAGTTGGTCACCCATTACTAAATGACTCAATTTTTTGTCATTACCTCTCTTGACTAATTTTTTGCACCATCTTTTGTTTTCTTGAAGGGTAATTACATGTTATGGTTTGGGTCTGAAGTATTTTTCATCATGCTTACCATTGGTTGAGCTCATAGCAGTTGTAACAATGTTTTATATGCATAACAAGAATTATTGCAAGAGCCAATTTATTCTTGCAAATGTGGTTGGCGCACTAATTTTTAAATTATTAAATAATTTAATGTGTTATTTTAAATGTTTAAACCATTTGAATGGTGCTTGCATATAGACATGACCATAAACGAACGCCTCCACACCAGTTTACACACGGTTTCATCATTATACAACATTAGTCATGGTCGTGAGAACTATACTGTTCAATCATGGCTACTACAGCTTGAACGAAGGGTTAACAACATGCAGGTATCAGTTTCAATATGAGGAGATTCGCATTCACTACATCATCGACAACATAACTACTATGTACACCATGGTTCCTCCTCGAGATCGATGCAATTTGAACAGGACCGAGCGACAAGGTCTTGAGCTATTCGAGGCCATACCTGAAATCAAGGATATTTTCATAAAGGCGGAATGGTATGACTTCTTGTGCACATTTGAAGGACACCACACATGCCTAACTATGTTTTTCGTGCAGACGTTTGATGGCTTCTACACCCAGCTTGGGGATACCTGGATTCATATTATAGAACACTTCATTCGAGCAGCTTGCACTCTCCCTGTTTGTGGGGAAAGATGGTTTAAAAAAGGAAGTTGCCTCCTGATCTATGCAATAAATTCTTGGTTCTCGAGTACCAAGACCTTGATTGGAGCCAAGGAACCCCTGTGTTGTGGATAAAGGAAGATCAGAAGGGAGCCCTAGCAGCAGTGCAGAGGTATATAATAGGTGAGGGTCGATTCAACATAGTACATTGTTATCACCTTCGTTTCCTTATGCATCTAAGTGGAGATAAAGAGTTAAATTTACCCCATTACCTTCTTAAAAGCCTAACCAGAATGGCCAGGAGGGTTCAAATCCACCATGAATATGCTCACAGGAGATTGTACCATCAAGGATTAATAAAATTGCTGGTGTCTTTCGAATTAGAGCAACCTTAAATTCCTTGGGGTTATTTCTTGAAATATGTGGGATTGAAAGAGCAGGAACAAGTGCATGATTCATAGAATGAAGGCGATGAAAGTAAAGATAAGACAAAGGTCAGGGTTTCTCCAGATCCTGGGAGCTCGATGAAGGTTGTCCAACCCACAACAAATAAGGGAAAGGCCCCCAAAAAAGGAACAATCCCTCTAAATCAAACAAGCCAGAGACCTCCATGAAGGAGGAATCTAGTCGCATGCAACTAAGGTCTTCTACGGTTAAGGGGGAGGAAATAAAACATGGCAAATATTCCCACATGCATCCACCTGCACTGGAAACACCATAGAGGTCTCTGTCATCCAGCCATTCAGAGGAAAAGCAGAGAACCCCCATCGAGCAACAACCTAAATAACCTGTGACTAGAATGAGGGGGCAACTTGGATCTAGATCATGCAACAATGAAGTGGTTAAGGGAAAGGATATTCCTAAATAAGCCTTACCTAAAACATCCCCTATAGCCAGACAAGATAGAAAGAGAAAGGGAAAACAAAACATTGAAGCAGCAAGCAAGCCAAACATGAAAACTAGAATTACAAATCAATTGAAACTGAACTCCAAGGATCTTTGTAAGCCATCATTAAAAGACCCCCAACCAATTGTGATCAAAGATGATGACAGTCCTGAATTTTCCAGCATGGAATAAATGATAGTCAATGTTTTGAAAGGAATGACAATTAAAAAGGAGAAATCAAAGTCTAATGAGGGTAAGACTTTAGAAACACCATTTGTAACTATGAAAAAAGAGTATCCTACAGACTCCAGTCAACAACATGGAACACATGATTATGGACCTGATGTGGAGCAAGACTTTGTTGACACCTCACCACATGTAGGGGATCCTTACCATAGTTCACAAGACATTAAACCAAAGGTTAAAATTGATACTTTGGGAGTACAGGGGTCCATTAAAGGAACACAAGGAAAGAAACCTGAGGTAATACACAAATATAATATGAGAATAAGGAGTAGAAAATTGGTTGACCACAACAATTGTATCACAGAGCAAGACGAGAAGAAAATGTAGGTTGAGGTAAAAATAGAGAGGGTCGATGACAACAAACAAGTGCAAGAACTGAATCTTCAACTCCAGACCTTGCAACACCACAACCAGGAATTGGAAAAATGTACTCCAGACTACAAAAGAAGTATCAAATACTATAGAAGAAACACCAAAATAATTGTTTCTTTCTGAAGGAGATAATTTGAAGAAGAACATTGCTATGAAGGGGTATCTAAAGAAGGTGTGTGTCTATCCATTTATCTCCCAGTTGACCTCCAACAGTGTGCATGGATACAAGTGCTTGATTCAGAACCTAGTTCTATTAGTCCTAGTCAGTTTCGTCAAAGCTCAATTCACTTCAGCATATGCATTAGTTTATTTTTTTCATTAGCGGTAGTTTTAGTTGTTTAACTTCAAGACCTTTTAAATTAAGGCATAATAAGTGGTCATTTGTGTTTGATATGAACCACTTCCTTTTTGTTAATTCTATTTTGAAGTATGCATTAATATAATCCAACAATATTTACTTAAGTCAATAAGTTGTTCTTCAACTGATAGTGTAGACTTAAGCCTCAGTTTCAGATGGACAAGAGCCTCTACAACTTTGATAAATATGCAGTTTTTGTATGAATTGTGGGTTCAGTTTTTTGGGAAGGAAATTAATACATCAACTGGTTGAAATTGTTCTATGATTGGATTAAGCTCTCTAACTGGTGAATATTCTCTTGATGATATTATGCTTTATGTTCAAATACATATGTGTTCTTTCTCTTATCCTGGATGCAATTATTGATGTTTGCACAGTAATTTCATTTTCCTTTCATCTATTGTGTAACTCATCTTTTACTGATATGAAACTTGTAAAAAAACAAATGCTTTAGTAAAGATTTGTTTTATTTCAACCTGTGGGAGTAATTGTGTTTGGATTTTTTTTATGCCTTGAAATATTATTTTGAGACTTAGACTTCTTGCAACAAGTAATTCATTGAGTTGTTTATTTCTCTTCCTTTATTTATCCCTCTAGTTTCTCAGTTATCTGCCATTTGTGTGCCACCAACCAAGGAGGACCTACAACCATATCATCTTTCCAACCCAACCATGTTTTTGTCTTGGTAAAACCAACCCTCCAACTGACCAACAAATTGAACTTATCAAAAAACCAACCATTCCAAAACTTGAGGTGGCCTAGCTCTGCACTTTAGCAATCAAGTGCAGACTTTAGGACCAACATCTTCTGGCACCGTTTCGAGGGACTAAATTGAACATTTTCCCTGGGATAATGACAGTGAGAAGTCTTTACCTTTGATGGTGAACAAATATCATGCATATATTCACTACCACCTTTCACCTGGCAACTCCATTGAGTTAAATTCACAAAAGAAATATTGGCTCCAAAAAAAGGACTCAAGAGATCCAAATCTGAGCACACCAAATCCACTAAGGCTCCTCCTAACCCTGAGAAGGACACAGTAGTCTCTGAGCCAGAAAGAGTGCTAATAAAATCCACCCTATCTCAGAGATATACCTCATTCCTCAAGGGAAAATATGCACCTAAAGATTCTACTTTTCTCTACTATCACAAGAAGATTGAACTTGCTAGCCCTGAGAATCACATTACCAATTTCTCTCAGATACCTTTAACCCGCACCTCTACTTCATCATCCAGTCCAACATCCACCCATGTATCTCCAATCAACCCTCATATTCCTATTTCCCAAGCAATGGTTGTTAACAGGATGGATGCCATAATTGATGCCAGATATTCACCCCTAGTTTTTCCTGTAGGATTACATTCAGTCATAGCCACAAATTATATGAAATATTTTCCAAGATATAATGGGGAAGGGGATGTCATAGTTGAGGAGCATCTATTAGCCTTCTACAACTTTGCAGATAACTTCAACATTGACTATGCATATGTGTGGGTGAAGTTGTTTGTACAGAGCCTATATGAGGAGGTAAATAAATGGTTCTAGGATCTCCCTCCATCCTCCATTACAGATATTGATGCATTAGATGAAGATTTCATAAGGCAATGGGGATATAGAAGATATTATCTGTATTACATCACTGATTTTGGGGCTATTAAGAGAAAGAATGGTGAGACTATTTCAGACTTCACCAAGAGATTCAATAAGATGTATGGAAGAATCCCAGATGAGATCAAACCAACTGAATCATCTGCCAAGATCACTTATTCCAATGAATTTGATGCATAATTCTCCCTTCTATTGAGGGAGAGAAGATCCAACACCTTTCTCTCCATGTAAGAAGAATCCATTGAGGTTGAGTCCAACATCCTAGCATCAGACAGGTTAAAGAATAGATCTAATAAAGACAAGAAGAAACAAAGGGAATATTCCCCTACCTCCTCTAACCCAACCACATCTGATCCTAAACTTGATGAGATGACCAAAACATTAAATGATTTGGTATCTGAAATAGCTAAGATGAAATGGGAATCTAAGAAACCAAACAGAGCTTTTCAAGGGGTTGGGAACAAAAATCCAAACCAATTTAGGAGGTTGAATGATGTCCCTCAAATAATGTAGAGATAAAGGAGGAATGTTGATGATCAAAGAGTGGTACCCCCTTTCCAAAATAATCAAATTGAGGAAATGGATGTAGAAAGTGATGTTGTGGATGATGTTGATATACTCTTCAATGAAACTGATTTTTATACCAGTCACTTAACACAACAAGATTATGAGGTAGCACAACTGTCAAATAATTTTGATATCGAGGTAGGGGAAGAGGGAGTTATTCAACGCGATCCCCAAAAGAAGTATGATTTGAGGCATGGAACAAGGGTACATTGACTAAATCTCACCATCCTCCCCCATATAAATTGACTATCCCTAAATTAAAGGAAGTTGACATACCACGAGCCTCTTTCATCCTAGAGAATGAGTTGAGAAAAATAAAATCCCTTTGCCTTTTTCAGAATTGCTGAAAAATGAGGCATTAAAAAAAATCTAAGGTTATGCAACCACTTACTTCTATTGTAACTTCTGATGTAATCAGTATGTAGGATGAAAACCCGACCATTATTTTGGGTCCACACATTGAGGATGGCTCTAATGCCTCTCGACCATTCTACATATCTTTGAATGTCGATGACAAGATCCTACATAATTGTCTCATGGACTCATGTGCCTCACACAATTTCGTGCCTAAGGTTGTAATGGAGGAACTAGGCCCGGAGATCACTAAGCCCTACCAAGACCTTTACTCCTTTGACTCTAAAACATTCAAATGTTTGGGATTGATAAAATATCTGGTGGTTTATTTGGCACAATTACCCATGAAAAGTGTAGTGATGGACATTGTTGTGGCTAACATTCCCCCCAAGTTTGGTATGCTCTTCTCCAGGACATGGACCAAGAAGGTTGGAGGATCATTAAAAATGGACCTCACATATGCTACCATCCCTATTTTTGGAGGAGAACATAGGATACTATACATGGAGGTCATATTGGCATATATCATCAGTGATCATCGTAATCCAAACAACTGTCCAGTTTACGCTGTTGAGGATGAGATCGGGTCATCTGTTTTCCATCTAATTGAAGATGAACCAGAAATATCAGTCAACAAATGCAGAAATCAGTCACTGACAGATCAACAGAACAAAGTATGGAAGATGTATTTCGAAGGCTCTTCATCAAATCAAGGTTATGGGGTTGGTATACTCCTCATTTCCCCTTCACAAGAGGTGATAACACTCTCTTACAAGATGGGATTTGAGACTACTAATAATATAGATGAGTATGGAGCTCCAGTGCTGGGATTGAGGGCTGCCAAATACATGGCCATTAACAGTTTGGAAGTTTTTGGTGATTCTAATTTGATTATTAATCAAGTCAAAAACATATATCAATCTAAACATCAGAGGCTCAAGCAATACAGGAATGAGGTATGGGACCTGGGTGGAAACTTCTTTCTAGCATTTAACATATCCTTCATTCCTAGAGAGTCAAATCAGAAGGAATCTTTTTTGGCCTTGGCTGCCAGTACCTTCAGACTTCCCATTGGTCCAAATATTAAGTATCAAGTGGAATTCAGACACGGGAAAACAATACAAGAAAACATAAATCACTCGCAAGTCTTTAGTGATGATTTGGAGCTAAAACGGTTTTTGCAAACTATTGAAGAATTCTCGAGTATCTCAATAGATCAAGAGGGTGAAGAGAATGGATTAGAAAATCAACAAACATCTCATATGTTGAACAAAGTGATTGGCCATGACATTGTGGAACTTAAAACAAATCACATCCCCATGGGTCTAGTGCCAATGGAAAGGTTGTTTAACAATAATGATGTCTCCAGAGAAGCTTTCATCAAAAATCAAGAAGAAGAGGTAATATACTACAACATCGGGATTGCTAAAAATCCCAAAATAGTGAAACTGTCTAAGGCACTAGCTGTAGAACAAAAAGATAGGTATGTCAGCCTTAGGAAAAATTTTGTCGATGTTTTTGCATGGTCGTATGAGGATTTGAAGACATTTGACACTGACATCATCGAGCACAAGATCCCTCTGAAGACTGGTTCTAAACCATTCAAACATAAGATTAGACAATTTGATCCAATGTTGTTTTCCATTATTGAAAAAGAGCTGAAACAAATGCTTTATGCCAAAATTATTGTGCCCTTGAGGTACTCAAATTGGGTGGCCAACTTGGTACCTGTCAGGAAAAACAATGGAGAAATATGCTTGTGTGTTGATTTCTGAAATCTCAAAAAGTGTTGTTTAAAGGACAAATACCCCCTGCCCAAGATGGAACATATTTTTCAAATGGTAGTAGGTTCCCATAGGACTCCTTGTTGGATGGATACTTTGGTTATAACCAGATAACAATGTGTGAAGAAGACAAAGAAAAAGCAACATTCACCACCCCATGGGGGACATTCATGTACGACAAAATGCCCGTTGGATTGATGAAGGGAGGGGCCACCTTTCAGAGGGCCATGGACATAGCCTTTGTAGGGGAAAAAGACAAATTCATGGTTATATATTTGGATGACATCACCATTTTCTCCAAATCTGATGATGAACATTTACAACACCTTAAGCATATTTTCCAGAATTGTAGAAGGTATGGGATCTCTTTGAATCCTAGGAAGTACCACTTTTGCATGTTGGAAGGTAAGATCCTAGGCCACATCATATCATCATGAGGAATAAAAATAGACCCAAAGAGAGTTGATGCCATTCACAAAATCGAAATCCCTAGAAATAAGAAGTCTATTCATACTTTTATAGGCAGAATAATGTTTTTAAGGCACTTTGTGCCAAAATTTGTTGAAATCATAAGGGCCATCATTAGCATGTTGAAGAAATATGTTGTTATTAAGTGGTCACTGGAGGAAAGATAACATTCCAAAGGATCAAGAAAGCTTTAGTTGCAGTCCCTGTATTGGTCAACCCTAACTATTCCAAAGAGTTCTTTATCTTCTCTTTCACTTCCAAGGAAACTAGTGTTCCAGTACTGCTACAAAAAAATGAAGAAGGGCATGAACAACCCATATAATTTTTCAGAAAATCCATCTAAGATGTTGAGCTGAAGTATGAAATATTAGAAAAGAAATCTTATGCATTGATCAAAGCTTTGAAGGCCTTCAGGGTGTATGTGTTACAGTCTAGCATAACAACATTTGTTCCTAGCAACAATGTTAAAGAGATTCTGGTCCAACCAAACAGTGAAGGGAAGAGAGGGAAATGGCTTGTCAAATTATTGGAGTATGACCTGTACATAAAACCCACCAAGTTGATTAAGGGATAGGGACTTGCCAAGTTGTTATCAGAGTCAAACTACAAGGTGTTGGAATTACATCAGACCTTCACCCAATCGGATGCATCCATGACACAGTTTGGAAAGGACAACATGCAAGTATTTGAAAACCACTCTTATTCACCTTGGTACAAAGATATCATTTACTTTATGCAGCATCTAGAATTCCCACCAAGTTTGAAAAATACAATGGTCAGGTCTCTCAAATTAAAATCTGTAAAATTATGCATTTTAAATCAGAACTTGTATTGGAGGGATCCTGTTGGAATCATATTAAAATTTCTTTATGAAGGTGAATCTAAACAAATCACGATAGGTATGCATAGAGGAGTTTGTGGAGGAAACTAGCATCGTAAATCCACATCCCTCAATATCCTAAGGGAAGGGTACTACCCGCCCACCCTTTTATCTGATGTATTTACCAAAGTAAGGGCATGCAATGAATGTCAGAAGTTTGTAGCAAAACATAAATTACTCTCACTATCCCTAAATCCTATCACTACCAGTGGTCCCTTTCAACAATGGGGATTATATTTCGTAGGTGAGATAAATCCACCCTCCAGTGGGCAGCACAAGTGGATTCTCACTGCCACTGACTATTTTACCAAATGCATTGAGGTTGTGCCCACTAGGAATGCTACTGACAAGGTGATAAGGAATTTATTAGAGACAAATATATTTTCTAGGTTCAACTTCCTAGAAATTTAACAACAGATAATTCCCATGCATTCAATTCTAAGGTCATGATTGAATTTTGTGGTATCCACAACATTTCCTTAACACATTCCATTCCCTACTACCCTCGGGGAAATGGGCTGGACGAGTCATCAAACACGACTCTCTTCAGGATCATCAAGAAATTGTTGACTCAAAAAAATAAATCTTGGGACTCTAAACTTAAGTATTTCTTGTGGGTTGACATGATCAATACCAAGAGATCTTTGGGAACCTCACCATTTCAGCTAGTCTATGGGATAGATGATGTCTTCCCTACTCAACTCGGTCTACCAGTCCTCAAATTATTAGAGGAAGAAATTAAGGAGCCAAATGACATCCAGATAAGAATATTTCATATTATAGAGGTTCAACAAAAGAGAGAAGCATTGAATCAGATAACCGAGTCATACCAAAGCAAGGTCAAAACATATTTTGACAAGAAAACCAAGAAGGAGACCTAGTCTTGAGGTGGGATGCCATAAGGGAAGAAAATCCTAAGAATGGTAAGTTTGATAACCTTTGGTTTGGTACTTCTAAGGTGGTTAAGGTTCTGGACAATAATACCTTTGTTTTCCACAATCTAGATGATACTGAGATCTTTGGAGGCCCGGTAAATGGGCGCTTCCTGAAACACTATTTTTCTTGAAAAGAATGAGGGAACGTCCCTCTTGTACCATGGTTGTTGTTATTTTTCATTTGAATTTCATTAGTTAGTTTGTGGGTGAATAAAGACTCCATAGCCCAAAAAAGGCACTGGGGTGTAGCTACAATTTTGAATTTCAAATATGCATGGTTGACAGACAGAAACATAGGTAAGTTAAGGGAAGTGGGAACAAGTTATTGAATTCCAAGGCACCTAATATGTTGTTCTTAACACCTCGCAAGGGGGTTCTATTCCCAGTTGGAGAAAATGTTGAGACATAAGTCTGCACTCTTTCCCCTCCTCTCTCATTACCCTATACCTCTATCAAAAATCATACCTTTTATGTTGGTTAAGTTGGTCCCCCATTACTAAATGACTCAGTTTTTTATCATTACCTCTTTTGATTGATTTTTGCACCATCTTTTGTTTTATTGAAGGGTAATTACATGTTAGGGTTGGGGTCTAAAGTATTTTTCATCATGCTTACCATTGGTTGAGCTCATAGCAGGTGTAACAATGTTTTATATGCAGAACATGGTTGATTGCAAGAACCAAGTTATTCTTACAAATGTGGTTGGCACGCTAGTTTTTAAATTATTTAATAATTTAATGTGTTATTTTAAATGTTTAAACAATTTGAATGGCTCCTCCATATGTGCACGATCATAAACGAGCGCCTCCACACCATTTACACGCTGTTTCATCATAAACATCAGTCATGGTCATGAGAACTGTATTGTTCAATCATGCCTACTACAACTTGAACGAAGGGTTAACAACATGCAGGTATTGGTTTCAATATGATGATATTCACATTCACTGCATCATCGACAGTAGAACTACTCTGTACACCATGGTTCCTCCCTGAGAGTGATGACAGTTGAATAGGACCGAGCCACAAGGTCTTGAGCTATTCGAGGTCATACCCAAAATCAAGGATATTTTCATAAAGGAGGAATGGTACAAATTCCTATGCACATTTTAAGGACACCAAACAGGACTAGCTATGTTGTTTGCACAAGCGTTTGATGGATTCCAGACCCAGCTTGGGGATACCTGGATTCATATTACAGAACACTTCATTGGAGAATCTTACACTCTCTCTATCTATGGGGAAAGGTGGTTTAAGAAAGGCAAGTTGCCTCCCGATATTTGCAATAAATTATTGGTTCTCGAGCACTAAGACCCTGAATGGAGCTAAGGAATCCTTGTTTCATGGATAAATAAATATTGGAAACGATCCCTAGCAGCAGTGCAGAGGTATATAACAAGTGAGGGTCAATTCAACATAATACATTGTTATCACCTATTACTTGCTTCAAATCCTAACCAAAATGGCCAGGAGGGTTCAAAGCCACCCTGAATCTACTCACAAGATCCTATACCATCAAGGCGTAATCAAATTGTTGGTGTCTTTAACATTAGAGGAACTTGAAATTCCTTGGGGTTATTTTTTGAAATCTATGGGATTGAAAGAGCGGGAAAAAGTGCTTGATTCACAGAATGAAGGTGATGCAAGTAAAGATAAGACAAAGGTCAAGGTTTCTCTAGAGCCTAGGAGCTTGATGAAGCCTGTCCAACCCACATAAAATAAGGGGAAAGACCCCAAAACAAGGAACACACCCTCGAAATCAAACAAGTCAGAGACCTCCATGAAGGAGGAATCCAATCACATGCAACTAAGGTCTTCTACAGTTAAGGGAAGGAAAGAAAATGTGGCAAAGATGCCCACATGCACCCACCTTCACTAGAAACACCACATAGGTCTATGTAATCCATCCATTCAAGGTAAAATCATAGAACTCCCATTGAGCAACAACCTAAAAAACTTATGACTATAATGAGGGGGAAACTTGGATCTAGATCATGCAGCAATGAAGTGGTTAAGGGAAAGGTTGTTCCTACAGAAGCCTTACCTAAAACATCCACTGTATCCAGACAAGATAGAAAGAGAAAGGGAGAACAAAACATTGAAGCACCAAGCAAGACAAACATGAAAACTAGAATTACAAGTCAATTTAGAGTGAACTCCAAGGCTCTTTTTAAGCCATCATTAAAATACCCCCATCCAATTGTGATAGAAGATGATGAAAGTCCTGAATTTTCTAGCATGGAAGAAATGGAAGTCACCATTTTGAAGGGAATGACAGTGAAAAAGGAGAAATCAAAGTCTAATGAGGGTAAGACTAAAAAACACCCTTTGTAACTGTGAAAAAAGAGTATCCTACATACTCCAGTCAAAAACAAAGAACACAAGATTATGGACTTGATCTAGAGAAAGACTCTATTGGAATCTCACAACATGCAGAGGATCCTTACCACAGTTCAAAAGACATTAAACCAGAGGTTAAAACTGACACTTTGGTAGTACATAGGTCCATTAAAGGAACACATGGAAACCAAGGTAGTACACAAATATAATATGAGAACAAGGAGTAGAACATTGGCCAACCACAACAAGTCTATCACAGAGAAAGAAAAGAAGAAAATGTAGGTTGAGTTCAAAACATAGAGGGTCTATGACAACCAACAAGTGAAAGAACTGAAGCTTCAAGTCTAAAACTTGAAACACCACAACCAGGAATTGGAAAAACTGTACTCCAGACTGCAGAAGAAGTATCAAAGACTCCAAAAGAAACACCGGAAGACTTGTTTCTTTCTGAAGGAGATAATTTGAAGAAGAACGCTTCTATGAAGGGGCATCTAAAGAAGATGCTTGTTTATCCATTTATCTCCCAGTTGACCTCCAACAATGTGCATGGATACAAGTGCTTGATTCAAAACCTAGTTCTATCAGTCCTAGTCAGTTTTTTCAAATCTCATTTCACTTCAGCATATGCATCAATTTATTTTTTTCATTAGTAGTAGTTTTAGTTGTTTAAGTTCAAGACCTTTTAAATTAAGGCATAATAAGTGGTCATCTGTGTTTGATATGAACTACTTGCTTTTTGTTAAGTCAATTTTGAAGTATCCATTACTATACTCCAACAATATTTACTTAAGTCAATAATTTGTTCTTCAAATAATAATGTAGATTTAAGCCTAAGTTTCAGATGGAAGAGATCCTATACAACTTTGATAAATATGAAATTTTTGTATGAATTGTGGGTTCGGGTTTTTGGGAAGGAAATCAATATATCAATTGGTTGAACCTGTTCTATGATTGGATTAAGCTCTCTACCCGGTGAATATTCTCTTGATGACAATGTGCGGTATGTTCAAATCCATATGTGTTCTTTCTCTAATCTTGGATGCAATTATTGATGTCTGCAAAGTACATTTTATTTTCCTTTCATCTATTGTGTAAATCATCTTTTATTGATATGCAACCTGTAAAAAAAATAATTCTTTAGTATATATTTTTTTTATTGCAACCTGTGGGACTAATTGTGTTTGGATATTCATTTATGCTTTGAAATATTATTTTGAGACTTAGACTTCTTGAAACAAGTAATTCATTGAGTTGTTTGTTGCTCTTCCTTTATTTATCCCTCTATTTTCTCACTTGTCTGTCATTTTTGTGCCACCAGCCAAGGAGGACCTAAAACCATATTAGCTTTCGAACCCAACCATGTTTTTGTCTTGGTAAAACCAACCCTCCAACTGACCAACAAACTGAAATTATCAAAAAACCAACCATTCCAAAACTTAAGGTGGCCTAGCTCTGCCCTTTAGCAATCAGGTGCAGACTTTAGGACCAACATCTTCTAGTGTCGTTGCCAAGGATGAAATTGAACATTTTACCTGGGAGAATGACAATGAGCAGTTTTAACCTTTGATGGTGAACAAATATTAGGCGCATATTGACTGCCACCTTTCACCTGGCGACTCCACTGAGAAAACTTCACAAAAGAAATATTGGCTCTAAAAAAGGGACTCAAGAGATCCAAATCTAAGCACATCAAAGCCACTAATGCTCACCCTAACCTTGAGAAGGACACAATAGTATCTGAGTAAGAAAGACAGCTAAGAAAATCCACCTTAGCTCAGAGATATACCTCATCCCTCAAGGGAAAAGATGCACCTAAAGAGTCTACTTTTCTCCACTATCACAAGCAACTTGAACTTGCTATCCCTGAGAATTACATTACCAAGGACTCTTAGATACCTTTAACCCACACCTCTACTTCATCATTCAGTACAAAATCCACCCATGTATCTCCAATCAAACTTCAGATTCCTATTTCCCAAGCAATGATTGTTAAGAGGATGGATGCCATAATTGTTGCCCGATATGGACCCCTAGTTTTGCATGTAGGCTTACATTCACTCCCAGCCATAGATTCTATGAAATATTTTCCAAGATATAATGGGGAAGGGGATTTCACAGCTGAGGAGCATCTAGTATCCTTCTACAACTTTGCAGACAACTTCAACATTGACTGTTCAGATGTGTGGATGAGGTTATTTGTATAGAGCCTAGATGGGGAGGTAAGGAAATGGTTTCGGGATCTCCCTCCATCCTCCATTACATATATTGATGTGTTAGATGAATATTTCATAAGGAAATGGGGAGATAGAAGAGATTATATGTATTAAATCACTGAGTTTGGGGATCTTAAGAGAAATAATGGTGAGTCTATTTCATACTTCACTAAGATATTCAATAAGATGTATGGTAGAATCCCAAATGAGATCAAACCAATTGAAGCCTCTTCCAAGATCACTTATGCCAGTGCATTTGATGCATAATTATCCCTTTTTTTGAGGGAGAGAAGATCCACCACATTAAATCTCTCCATGTAAGAGGCAGCCATTGAGGTTGTTGGAAAATATTGAACAAGCAACGAATACGTGTTGATGGTTGTTGTCATTAATGGCAACAGTGGAGATGGAAGGATAAGAAGGATAAAACCCCTTGGGGATTCGGACGTAAAATCTCAGGAGGAACAGCATTGAAGAAAATGCGCGCAGCAAGAGTTTACAGAGAAGAAGGAAGACAGAGATCCAGTGACCGTTGGATCCCATCCAAATTTCCCGAAAGGCCAACAACCGTCAGATCTGCAGAAGTTGCGAGGGAGATAAGCCATCGGAGATTCGGGGATCGGGATTTCAATATGCAAAGTTCACTCGACAACGAAAACCCCGAAATCGCGATATGCGATTTCGCGATTTGATCGCAACCGTTAAAAACAAGCTTGAGATATGGACCGTTGATCTCCGTCATCGGAGAATCGGGGATCGGGAATTCTATAGACATGTGTATGATGACATCTAAAATGCCGAAACCCCGATGAGAGGCTTGACCGAGGTCTTATGTTGACGGTCACATGGACCATTGTGTAGCCGGAAGGGGCTAAAGCTCGGGAAAGGAGCAATCCGGGAATCGGAGAATCGGGGGTTCCGAGTACATGTGCATATCGACAATGAGAATGCCAAATTCGCGATGAGTGAAATCCTGATGGAATCTGAACCGATGGATCAAGCATTGATCGGAGGGTTGTTGTTGTTCCTCACACATTAACGCTTCAGTTATGAATCCGTTAAGTGAAACGGACTGATGATGACGAATTGGTTAGCGTTTCAGTTGCCAAGACAGATGTCCTCGGATTTCCCATTG
>ML782948.1:45109-92383 GCA_009831015.1 Picea engelmannii
TTTTGAATTTTATAAAACATTAATTATTGGACTAGAACAAGCCAAGAACCCACGATCGAGTGGAAGAAACTATGGCCACTCGTTACTATAAATTAAAGTAGAGTGATTTTTATAAATATTAAATTTAATAAATTACTTTAATGTTTTGAATTTTATAAAAAAATTGGAAAGTGTTTCTTTTAAAAATTGTTATTTTCCAAACAAATAAATAATGGGTATGGTGTAAAAATTGTTATTTTCCAAACAAATAAATAATGGGTATGGTGTACATGTGTTGGTTGAAAAAGGAATGTTATTTTCGAAACAAATAAATTAATGCCATGTGCACTTGGTATTTTGGTTTTACACATATCATTGTCATTGGGATCGTGACGGTTCCTCGTAAAGAAAACGATAAGATATTCATGGTAATAGTGATACTAATCGTCCATATACCTAAAAGATTCCACAAATAGGCTCAAATTGTTTTCTCATTAACTTACCAAATCCCTTATTTGGTAGAAAATTATAAGATGGTGTTTTTTATTTGGTAGAAAATTATAAGATGATGTTTTTTCCAAGGTAACATTGCCTTCGTTTGGAACTAAGTGGTGTTTTATTGGTTTCTATTCCACGCCTTGCTTTTTTCTATTTCTTTCCCAGCTTGCTTCCCTGTTAAGAACTGTATGTTCGGTGCTTCCCCTAGCTGCGTTAATATTTCCACATTCGAGCTTTCATACAACAGTAAAAAAAATACATTCTATCGTAGTTATGTTTCACTCCACTGGCCAAGAAGGAACTCTCTACTGGCATGCACCCAATTTATGGTTGCTTAGAAGTCGGTACCACAGTGTTATGTTGGGGATATGTAACTCTCACTTGTTTTTGGTGTGATCATATTTAATTATTGAGTTTATTGGTCATTATTAGGTAGAGTTCTAGTTTCTACAAGAAGGAGTTTGTTCCTAGCTTTTGGGAGGTTGTTGAGGCCTAGTTTCTTTGAGAGATTCTCTTTAAATAGTTATCTTCCTAGTTTGGTGTAAGGTTGAGATATTTCCTCAACTGGTGGATCAAGGTAGTTGTCTATCTTGAGACAAAGACTTGTGTATTAATATGTACTCTATTCCATAGTTTAATAGAGTGCTCATGCACAATTTTGGTGTGTAAGAATTATTGTCTACTCTCCCTCTCCCATTTCCTAATATGGTATTAGAGTTGGATTGGGCTTGACTCCCTCAAGGGAGGGTCCAGTGCAACTAAAAGAGGTTAACGTAGGAGAGTAGACTAGATAATCTGATAATTTGAGTATGTGAATTAGATTGCTTTTCCATCTATTTGTAGTGTGACGCATATGCGAATCTGCATATAGCTTGTAGTGGCCTGATGATTCATAGTTCTGGTAGCAGAATCAGATCGAATTTGAGCAGCCAGTGAGAACCAGTCAGGGTGAAGTTGATGGAAAGGATCGATGTTTCTTGGGAGATTGGCCAACAAAGAGGTAATTGTGCGCCCACAAGATTACCTATATGATCGAGCCCTTGTTATTCAAAGGAGTCTTGTAGAGTGATTTCAAAGGATGAAACTAGGAGCACATGCTTTTTAATTCCTCCATGAGTTTTCCTTTTAGATGATATATGATGTTGATGTGTGGCTCTTTGTCAGCTTGATCTGAGCATAGATCTACAAAAATGATCCTTGACAAGTTCCACTAGACTTGCCTAGGTAATTGGTCCATGGTTTTTTCCTGAATATGTTGCTATCAGTGTTGTGTATTTGGTGCCACCTTTCAGATTGGACATTGTGCATGACACCATTGTTATTCGTATGACGAATTTGTTGGAGCGTATAATTATGGGATGGGATTTTAATTCATCGATCTCTAGAATGTATAATTATGCTTTAGTACATATGTGTTTCATTGCAACCTGTGGGAGTAATTGTGTTTGGATATTTGTTTATGCCTTGAAATATTATTTTGAGACTTATACTTCTTGCAACAAGTAATTCATTGAGTTCTTTGTTCCTCTTCCTTTGTTTATCCCTCTATTTTCTCACTTGCCTGTCATTTGTGTGCCACCAGCCAAGGAGGACCTACAACCATATCATCTTTCCAACCCAACCATGTTTTTGTCTTGGTAAAACCAACCCTCCAACTGACCAACAAACTGAACTTATCAAAAAACCAACCATTCCAAAACTTGAGGTGGCCTAGCTCTTCCCTTTAGTAGTCAGGTGTAGATTTTAGGACCAACACCTTGGAATTCACATAAACGAACTTCTTGTTACATCCAAGGGATTCGTTGCTACCCTCCATCTCACATTCCATGTGTTAACAAAACAAAACACTCCATCAATCATTCCATAAACCCTTCATCATTCATTACATATGTTAGTTTAACTTTGATGGAAAAGTTTGAACATGGATGCTTCTTCCTCCAGTTACTATCTATAGCACCATGCACCCATTGCATTAGTTATACACTACTACAAATGCTTGCTTTGCAAGCTACGAACATTACCATTGAAGATGAGATTTTTCCCAAGTTCAAGACCAAAGAAAACATCGCACCTAGTATCCTCTTACAAATCTCCAATATTTATTAATTTTACTTATACTTTCAGTGTAAATTAGCCTTGAACCTATTATGATATTATTTTACTAGTCACTACCTTAAGGCGTAACATGGACTCTAGACTATACAAATCAGTTTCCTAGTTTGCATTAGTTCCTGCACACAAATCCAACCCAAGGTTTATTACTCTAGCAGAAGTTTGAAACCAAGTTTTAAGATGCTTGGATTAGCATTTCATTTTTTTAACAGATGTTTTAACCCTAAGTTTTAATATGATGTTGATGATTTGAGGTCTTATTAGTACCCACCCAAGAAGGTAATATAGTTATCGGTTGGATGTCAAAGTTATATTATTCCACTCTACAATCAAGGTACCAGGTCTCTAGGTCTCTCTCCACTCCGTAGTCGCGGTATTAGGTCTCTCGCCACTTTGCAGTCGAGGTATTAGGTCTCTCTACAGTCAATCGATGCCTCTCTGCAGTCCAGGTATCCATTGCATCGAGTGACACTATCATGCAAACATGCATAAGTTTACATGAACATTCCTAGAGGGAAGATTGCATGCACACATGTGGAAATTTGCATGAACATTCATTCTAGAATCAAATCTATATAGAGTTTGCCTGGTAGTTAAATCCAATGCCAAAGATGCACTAGTTCATCCGTGAGTGGCAATTTTCATGAACATTCATTCTGGAATTAGATCTATATAGAGTCTACGTACTAGTTAAATCCAATTCAAGAGTTTACCTACTAGTTAAATCCAATGCCAAAGCTGCACTACTTCATCCCTGAGCTGGTGTCGGTGCTGCTCGTCCTACCCTTCCACCACTACTAGTAGAGATCTCAACAAATCTTGTGTTTGTCTTGAGCAAACTAGAGACCATAAGGTTAAAGTTAGTATCGGATAAGTTCAGGTTCAAAAGAGAAAACCAAAGACCATAAGGTTGAAGTTAGTAGCCAGTAGGTTCAGGTTCAAAGCATACTTGATAAATACTAGTTGCTATAAATAGCAATGCAACAAAAGGTAACTATGATTTTTTCATACCTATATTGAGAAAAGGGGCTTTGCACAAATTTCTGTAGTTGTATCCGTAGTGGAGACCTCACCAATCCAACTAGCAACTACAGGGGAATATTTTTCTTCTCTGTATCCCCCTATTGATACCCCTAACCAGTGTTACTCCTGTAGGAAACAAATCAGTCTACCTGGTTTCAAGTGTCTGTGAAGAATTCTGACAAAGACAAATGCTTCTTCAATTTCAAGGATGCATGTCGTGAGGCCATTTCTAAGGTCAACCCTATCGTTAAGGTTGCCAATATTTATAAACAATTTGTGTTCATGCCTTGACTATTTTGCTATTCAATCTCGGTTTTATTTGATTGTTGAGTTTAGTCTGTTTTTCTTTAAAACACAACACCTTAATTTTCATTGAATATTATTAAAAGGATCGATGGATAAGTACACAAATTTTACCCGTCTATTGTTGCTATTGTTATAATTGCCACTGCTATTGGTGGTGGTGGTAGATATTCCTGCCAAAGAGAAGATGAAAGGTGATCCATGAACTGCAAGAGAAAGTGGAACAAATTCCTGGATAAAGGATTCAATTTTGAGGGAAGATCAACTAATTCTCTCATGTTGCAGTTCAATTCCTATGGAAGGTAGTCCATGAACTACAAGAGAAAGAATAAAAAATTCCTAGCTACAGGATTCAATTTTGAGGGCAAATCAATCAATTCTCTCATGTTGCGGTTCAATTCTTGCAAAGACTTGCCATTTTCTTAAACAACTAATTCATTTTCACCCTTGTGAAGAATTTGTTATGAATTATTACAAACTTTATCGGTAAATGGTGAACATGTGGTGATGAATTCATAAACCTATGCATATTGATTAATGAAGTTGAACTTGTGAGTCATCTAAGTGGCATGATTAGGAATTAACTCAAGCACACCTGATAATTAATTTGTGAATCTACAATGAGTAATTAATAAAAAAATATTATTTAAAAGTTGCTTTATATAAACTTAAGCTTTTTTTAATTGTTTAAAGTTGGTTCTTAAATATTGTTTTAATTAACTTTTCTAAAGCTTAAGTGAGATGATATTTACACAAGCATCAACCCACTACTCTGAGTCATCTCCACAACCAAATTTATTTATCAATAATAAAAAAATCAAACAAAATATTAATATGAATAAAATATGAATGATATTCCAACTAAATAGTAAACAAACTACAAACAAACATTTTTGAGTTACCCGATAACAGATCTCTCGCTCTGTTAAGTTGTTTTGTTTAAATAAAGAAAGAATCTAGAGCCATATCAAGAGTCTCGGGCCTTTGAAAGACAAGGTTTCCACTATTGCGACTCTCTCTGAAGCCGTATAAGGAGTCTCGAGCCTTTGAAAGACAAGGTTTCCACTTCTGCAACTTCCTGACAGAGTAACTAGTTTCTGCTTGAGCAGTTGGCTAGGAGCCTATCTGACATTTTCTCTCTCCAGAGTAGAGAACTAAGATTAAACACCCTGCTTTTATATGCAGTTATAGTTATCTCTCCTATAACACATGAATTCTTCAGTTTGTTTCCGTTCTATAAATAATACTGTTGAAAGCTCTGTTTCTACTTCTGAGTCTCAACACTGTTTAATGATTCATTATATGCCAACAATTGAGACTTTAGATCCTAGACTACAAGATATCTATAAAGGTATGAGACCTCCAAGGACACCTAAATATGGGTTAGGTTACATTGAGCAATGTGACCAAGTTATTCTTGAATGTAGATTTAGTAACCCACTACCTGAATCTATGCAAAGACCCTCAGTTGATGAAATCCATAAATTTCATTCAGTCATGAAAGGATGTCCCAAAGGAAGCATCGAAGAATTCTAGATCAAGAAAATGCTAAACTGGGATTTGTTTACAAATCCAGAGACTTCTGACTTCAACATAGCCACATCAGATGAAGAAAAGGCAAGACTGTCACAAAAATAGCAGAAGTATATCTTTGATAAAAATACATGGATTTCTTTCTATGAATGGAAGAAATTATTCTTGAATGCTGAAGTCCAAATGATGGAAGGAGGATCTGAGACACCTCCTAGACATAAATGGAAAAGTCTGGAAGGCCAAACAGTCGAATCAAATTCGACTTTTCCCCCATTCAAAGGTATTGTCCTAGAAGACAATAATAGACAGGTCAGAGCAGTACCTTTACTGCTTACTGACGATTCCACCCAATCTATGGGTGTTGACAAGAAAGTCCAATCATTATTAGAACAACTAAATTGGACTAATACAACATTGAGAGGTATGGAAACTCATACATTTGTAACAAATGACTATGCTAGACGTGGACAAATCAGAGACCTACAAGTTTCCAAAAACACTGTAGTCCAGTCAGTCAATGAGATAAATGATAAAGTTACAAATGTTGGAGAAAAATTGGACAAAACCCTGAAAGAAATATCTTACAAATCTCAAGAGTCCAAAAACGATCATGAGGAATTGATGGAAGGATTAGGAGAAGCCTTTTCAACAATGGGTAAATCTCTACTAGAGATTAAACAAAAAGATCGTATCCCTGACAAACCCATTCATGACCCCTTTATTCTTCCAAGTCATCCAATCTCCATTGTGTCCCCTGTATTTATACCTTTTGAAAGCACAATGGACAAAAAGTTTCCTCACCATTTTCCCCTTGAAAAAGATAAGCCAGAATCCTCTTCAAAAAATAATCTCTCTCTTGTGTCAATACAAAGACCTGCTTATGAGAACCTACCTCACCATGTAAATAGACCTCCAGCACCAGATCTCTTAGGAAAAGGAAAGTTACCTGAAACCCAAACCTTTGCAGAAGACTGGTTTCCAAAATGGAATATTGACAGTCTATCAGTTGGACAGATTAGACAAATGATTGATAGAATGTATGTTTCATACAAAGTCATGTGTATGAAGGGAAAAACTGAAGTTGAAGCATGCAAATCCATAATACAATTTTTTACTGGAACACTAAGCAAATGGTGGGAAGTCATTTCATCCCCCATTATGATTGCATAGATGGAGGCATAAATCTTAAGAGATGAACAAGGTGATGTGGTATACCATTTAGATGGGACTGCTCACAACAATATGATAGGATCCCTAACCACTCTAATTTTAGAACATTGGTGTGGAACTGAGGAAGAGTTGGCAGACAAACATGAGCTAATCCTTATGAATATGAAATGTAGAAAGATGTCAGAATATGAAGAATTTCACAAGGATTGGACACAAAGAATATTTGAGGTCAAAGATTGCCAAAATCTTTTACGGAAACAAGTATATTTGGCTGCCATCCCTAGCAAATTTGTAGAGTATTTAAAGATGCAAGAAGTTTTTAAACTTCCATATGAAGTATATACCTGGGGAGAAATTTATTCTCTCATCACAAAAGCTATGGTAGGACTTTTTGTAAATATGAAAGTCCATAACTCTGTAAATAAGCTTTCTCACCTACCAGATAGAAAATCTATTTGTGAAAAATATGGCTTGTACATTACAAATCCCGTGAAAAGAAAAAAGAAAAAGCTAGAAAAATACAAAGAAAAGAAAAGGCACAAGTATAAGCCAAGAACTCATTATTATGAGCCTGAAGATATCAAATTAAAAACTCATACTCATCAGGCTAGACAACAAATCCAATGTTGGATATGTGGCAAACCTGGACTTGTTGCAAGTAATTGTCCAGAGAGTAAAAATTCTAGAGCAGCGAAAGGGAAGTACTCTGAACAGAAAGCCAAATAAGCCCAACATAAACAATTAGCTCTAAGAATACATTGCAATAGGTGCAGAGAAAATGACCATCAAACAAACCAATGCCCGCATAATCCCTTTCCAAAAAGAGAAGAAGTTCATCTGATGCAGCAGGGATGTTGTTCAAAATCTGAAAGAACTTCTGAATTTGAATATAACTTAGAAGAAGAAAAAGTTTTGATAAATCAAGATTGCACATGTGAAAATCCCAACTTCTGTTCTTGTGAAGATATTTCTGAGTCTGAATCTGAGCCAGATATCAAATTCAGAGAAAAAATAAAAACTTGTATAGCACAGGTGATCAAGAAGCACAAATCAAAGCTTTACCAGAAGGACAAATAAAAAATTCCCTTCTTGATACCTTTTTGAAATCCCTAAACACAGGACAAAGGCAAAAAACTCCTGAATCTCTAAGTAAGCCCTTATTCCTAGAAGCTTCTTTTGATAGGAACATGAAGACTTTTATCAAATATAACAAAGAAGCTAAGATACAACATACTTCAGTGGCTGATTTAGCCAAAGAAATAGTCCTTTTGAAAAAAGAAGTTGTTGATTTAAGAAATATATTGAAAAAAATTGAAGAAGAGTCTGAAGAAAGTTACAAAGTAGACTCTTGGGCAAGACAAGAAATCAGAAATATCAAAGATCAGTTAAATCTGCAGCCACTGCCACTAGAAGATGTACCCATGGAATCAAGGCATCCAGACGCATCTCAACTTCAAGGATTGACCGCTATGAAAATCTTTCCTATTAGATTTCAGAAGTACCATGTTCAAATAAAGCTAGAAATAAATTCTGAAATCTTTTGTTTAAATGCATTATTGGATACAGGTTCTGACATGAATCTTATCCATAAGAACTTGATTCCCCACAAATACTGGTTTCCTAGCAGCTTCTCTGCTATAGGGATGGGGAATATTTCTATTGATATTGATTTTGAAATTCCTAAAGGCATCCTGTTGTTTGATGAATATGCATTAGGAATGAAATTCTTGCTGGCTGAACTACTAGTAGACTGTATTCTGGGAACACCTTTCCTATCTGCAGTAGAGCCTCATGGTTCTGCTAAAACTCCAAATGGTAATCCTGGATATTTCATCACTATGCCATGTATTGAAGGACATCCAACTAAAAAGAAAATCTTAGCCTTTATCTCAGAATCGCATGCCCATATTGCTTATTACTCTAAAGAACCAAAAAGCATGGTTATCATCAATACTTGGGATGATTACAGGAATGCTCCAGCTACAGAACATATTGATGATAATTTAGACTGGGAAACCTATTCCAGAAATTGGGCACCACATTGGGAATTAATATGGTCCAAAGGGATTGAATTTGGTCTCCCATGATTTTCCTCAAACACTTCTATTCATGTTATTCCATCACAACATGTAATAGGACATATGCATCAAGCCTCCACTATTTCAGCTCGACAGAAGTTGGTTGAAATAGGTGATTTAACCAGAATCAAATCTGCAAACAGAAACTGGTTTTGCCAACAAACATAGAGATGGAACCAAACTCCGGCATGGATTTTTTTCCAAATTAATAGAATGAGAGATATACAATCTTGGCCTCAACAAGATCCTCATCAGAGATTGTTTCAGATAAATTATTTTCAGTATAAGGTGATGTGGGATCATGTTTGTTTATGGACTGACAGATACATATATTATTATTGTATGATTGAATTTTCTGATCAATTCTGTTCTTTTCCTGAACCAAAATGGCTTACAAATTGGTGTAAAAAGTTTGGTTTAAACCCCAGTGCCATCCATCCAGATGTCATAGACACTGCCAGGATGTTTTTATTCCATCACATAAATTTTCCAAACACTGTGTATAATCTGGAACAAATTTCTAAAATTGATTATAAAATGCTTCTTTTTATCATAGAAAAGCATCCATGGGTCATTAGAACAAGATATGTTTTACAACAAGATGAAGATCATGGTGAAGATCCCCACATGTACCGAGAAATCTACACTCAACATTGGGATCCATATCGCTTTCGACATTTTCATGATCAGCTAGTGGAATGATGACTCAAAGATGCTTTTAAGTCTTCTTGGTTGATAGTGGTGTTAGTCGGTTTCCGTGGGTTGACGTTACTAACCTCCACAGTGTACTTCAAGTCTAATTGGCTGATAGTGGAGCCAATTAGGTTTAGTGGGTTGACGTGACCAATATCCACTTTGTAATAATTAATAAAATGGAATCTTGGAAACTTGGAGCACTTCTCCAACTTTTGGCGTGGTTTGAACCGCATTTCCAAGATTCATTATTACGTGTCCTATGGTATGTGACAAATGGTTGGGAATCTTGCATGACTACCCCACCAAAACTAAAGTAAGATTTACTTTTTCTTAGTGGAAAATAAAAATATGATTTGGTTGGAAGAATCTTGCACGATTGCTACCGCCAAATCCCAAAAAGAAGATTTTGTGGCAGACATGTAGGATCAGAGTCTTGTCCAAGTCTCGTCCGAGAAATGATTCTCTTCTCAAAAATTTGTATATAAGGAGAAGAATAACTCATCTTGGGGGAGGAGTTGTTGTGAGGAGTTTTTCGTAAAGAGTTTTTCATGAGGAGTTTCTAGTCTGCAAGTCAGTTTGTAAGTGGTCTGAATCTTTCTAAAGCTCCCTTCTGTCTGAGCTTTTGAGTCATTCTGTGTGCAAGTGTGTTTTGAAAGTCTGTAAGTGTGTGAGCGAGTAAGAGAATTCTACTATGAGCATCCTGCTCATATTGTATACATTGGCTTTAGAGCTTTGGCTCTCTATGTTTAATATAAAAGACTTCTGCAAGCATTTATGAAATTTGAGTGTTGTCTCTTATTGTGCATCTGTTAAATATTCTCGTTTCTATTTGCCTACCATTGCAATCTGTGTGCCTTGAAGGATTATGGTAGCCAAGGTTCTCTCAAGTGAAAGATAAAGCTCTGGAGGAAAGTTGTGCCGAGGTTCTCTTAGGTCTTGGAGCACCTATGTAAGACCCGCTAGGCAAGGGGCCGCTAAGGGCAGTTTATGGTGTTGGGTTGTTTGAGTTCGCTAAGAGTTTTCTTTAGGAGCATATAAGGTTCATCTTGGGGTTCGCCAGAATAAATGGATTGGTACTGTAGAGAGTAGCAATATGTAGAAGGTCAAGTAGCAGAAGAAATACAGATGCACGAGACAAATTCATCTTCAAGCTTCATTCTTCATTGGAGGAAGCCTCTGAGTTTACAAATGGTATCAGAGCCATGATGCCATTTTCGCACCGGGTATGATAACATATCTCTCTCTCTGTTAAGTTGTTTTGTTTAAATAAAGAAAGAATCTAGAGCCGTATCAAGAGTCTCAGGCCTTTGAAAGACAAGGTTTCCACTCTTGCGACTCTCTCTGAAGCCGTATCAGGAGTCTCGGGCCTTTGAAAGACAAGGTTTCCACTTCTGCAACTTCCTGACAGAGTAACTAGTTTCTGCCCGAGCAGTCGGCCAGGAGCCTATCTGACATTTTCTCTCTCTGGAGCAGAGAACTAATATTAAACACCCTTCTTTTCTGTGCAGTTATAGTTATCTCTCCTATAACATATGGATTCTTCTATTTCTTTCAGAGAATTACAAAATGTTGAAGATCAAAGTACATCTGGAAGAGATTCTACTAGTAGTTTAGAATCTATGTTTGCCAATAATAGATCACATAGTTTAAATTATGCTAGCATTGAAGAAGTAGAAACCCAGCCTCAAGCTGCCTGGAAGTTTCCTGCTATATCTCCCAGCCAAGTCTATAAAGACCTAAACATGTTTCATCTTAAGGTTGTCTCTAGAGTTATAATAAAAGAATCAGTAAGCCAAATACAACAAAATAGTGATGTCAGCCAAACTATTTCCTTGATAAATGTCAAAGAAGTCCATAATGAAGCCAAAAAACATGGAACAAAAGACTTACATTTTGGATGTATCCGAGTTGGAATTAGCCCTCTGGTCCATAAAGGCATTGATGCCTATGCTCTCTGTACAGTCAGAGATATGACACACAACAAATTCACTGATTCTTTGATAGGAGGAATTGTAGCCCCTCTTTCCAATGGTCCTGTTTATTTTGACTGTTTCCCCAATTTCTCTGTATATACTTTTGATGATAACCTTGAGGATATATTGAAACTTCAAATCAGAACCACTGGGTTCGATATGTGTTTAACTAGAACAAACATATCCATACAAACTAGGGGATGTTTCAGACATACTAATACTTTATATCCTGCAATGCTACATACCCCTAGCCGTACTTCATAATCTAGCACTTTGGTCCTAACGGACCCTTTAAATAAAAAAATGGAACATCAGACAATAAGATGGGAAAATATTTCCTTTCCCACAAATTGGGTCATTGACACACCAAAAGCTCCTATCCCAAGGTCAATCACTTCTGCCCAAATCAAAGAGTCTGCATCTTCTGCAGTTATTTCTTTTCCACTAAAATCTCTATCCCGCAAAAACTCTTTGGCCTCATCTTCATCATCCACTTCATCCTTTTGTTTACATCCCTCACTCCATTCTTTAGCAAATTCCATTGGTCGTGTTTCTTTTTCAGTTCAATGCTTGGATTGCAGTAAATTGGTCACACTATCCACTCTCTCTGCATTCAAAGAAGAAGACCAATTACAATTTGAACATAGTCATCATAATCCTCACACAAATCTTCCACCCACAAGCTCCACTGCAAAAGAACCTTGTCCTCACCCACAGTGTTCCAAATTCCCTTTTCCTCATGAGCCACACGTTCTTGTCATAAGAACAAGATCTTGTACAAAAATCAACCGAAGGTGTAAAACAGATATACCATCTGATCTTAAAAGACCATATGTAACTGAAATCGAGAAATTCCTCTCTCTAATGGTTGGCTGTAACAAACAAAGAGTCAATATAGAATGGATGAAAGCAATGTTAAATTGGGATTTATTTACTCATCCAGATGCAAAAAACTTTGCATCAAATAGCTCAGATGAAGAAAAACTGAGCTTATCAAAAGAATGGAAAAACTCTATGAATGAAAAGGATATGTATATTTCCTTTTATGAATGGAGGACTAAAAGAAGACTTTTGAAACCAAGAAAGTGCTCTAAAATGGTTTTGGAACCATATTCAACAAAGCCAATATGTTGTCCTGTCCAGACACTCTCTATTTCAGATCTGGGGAAAGAAATAGGTAAACTTAAAAAGTTTATCAAGAAACAAGAGGAAAACACAGAACAAAAAGAAGAGCAAGTATTTCCAATTTTTCATCAAAAGTTTCATGTCCTTATGGATTTAAAAATTCAAGGAATTCCTTTTCATTTGAAAACTTTGTTAGTTACATGATCTGACCTCAATCTTTTAAATAAAGATATTATTCCTGTAAACTTCTGGCAAAAGACTCAAACAAGTGTTGTTGGACTTGGAAATATCCCAACAGTAATCTCTTTGAAATTCCTGAAGCTACTCTCTACTTCAAACAGTATTGCCTGCACCTAAAATTTTTGCTAGCAGACATTCCTATATCTTGTATCTTGGGGACACCATTCTTTGCAGTAGTTGAACCCCATGGATCCACTATGCCAGCCAATAATAGGCCTGGTTATTTCATTAGCATTTTCTCTGCGTCTAAAAATAAGAAAGTTATTATAAAACTTCCTTTTGTGTCTATCCCAAGGATATCTAATATGGTACAAACCATAAAAAATAAAATCCTCAAGATTGAAGAATTAAAAGGACAACAATCTGGGATAAGGATAAAAGAGCAGATAAGCAAATGTCAAATTCAACAAAAAATTCTTTTGTTGAAACAAGAATTCATAGATCAAGTATGCTCTAAAAATCCCACAGCTTTTTGGAAGCAAAAGAAACATGAAGTTTCTCTCCCATACAAGGAAGACTACCAAGGAAAACCTTGCAAGAGCGAAGCTATCCCTATGAATGCTGAATATTAGAGGTTGTGTGCAGAGGAAGTTAAAGGTCTTCTTAATAAAGGCCTCATCAGAGAATCTATTAGTCCTTGGAATTGTTATGGTTTCTATGTGAATAAACATTCTGAAAAAGTAAGAGGTATTCCCAGGCTAGTAGTAAATTACAAGCCTTTAAATAAAGTTTTGGCTGATGATACGTACCCTATCCCAAATAAGACTAGTCTGGTTACAAGGATTGCTGGTGCAAAAATATTCTCAAAGTTTGATTTAAAATCAGGATTTTGGCAAGTGGCCATCAAAGAAGAAGATAAATTTAAAATAGCCTTCAATGTCCCAGTTGGACATTATGAATGGAATGTCATGCCATTTGGCCTAAAGAATGCACCATCCAAATTCCAAAGGGTCATGGATGATACATTAAAACCATACTTTGATTGGCTTATTGTATATATTGATGACATACTTGTGTTTTCATCCTCTGTGGATCAACATTTTAAACATCTCAAGAAATTTATGCAAATAATCAAGCAGGTAGGCCTAGTATTTTCAAAAAAGAAGCTTGAATTATTCAAAACAAAGATCAAGTATCTAGGCCATACTATAAAAAATGGAGAGCTTACTTTGCAGACACATGCTGTAGAGTTTGTTGACAAATTTCCGGATAAAATAACTGAAAAGGTTCAGTTGCAAAGATTCTTGGGTAGTTTAAATTATATTAGCCATTTTTACAAAGGTTGTGCCCAAGATAGGAAATTATTAAATGACATATTAAAGAAAGACCCCAGTCCTTGGACCGAAGCACATTCTCAGGCAGTCAGAAATATAAAAGCCAAGGCCAAAAATCTTCCTATACTGCATATTTCTGATGATGACCTTCCCAAAATAGTTGAAAAAGATGCCAATAACATTGGGTGGGGAGCTGTCCTCAAATAAATTAGACATCAGGGTGATAAGAAAAAAGAAGAAATTATCCAATTTGCTTCAGGTCTTTGGCAAGCAGTCGAAAGAAATTATTCAGCTTTGGATAAAGAAATAAAAGAAGCTCTAAATGCTATTCATAAGTTTGAGATATTTCTTATTTATATGAAATTTCTTTTAAGAACTGATGCTGCTGCCATGAATAAAGTATTAAATAAAGACATCAAATCTCCAAGAGATGCTAAGTTTGCTCGATGGCAAGCATTGTTTAGCAATTTTGATTTTTCTGTTGAGCATATTAAAGGAACTTCAAATTCTATCCCAGATTTTTTAAGCAGAGAACATTTGCAAAGTTCTTGTATGATAATCTCTGTACAACTCAAGAATGGAGCTGAAATATTAACAAATGTTCCTGATACTTTAAATTGGGAAACTTATGAGTCTGAGTGGAAACCTCACCAGGAATTAAGAAGTACCAAACTACTAAGCCAAACAACCTAGTTTTCTTATTCAAATCTTGTCCCAGAAATTAGATCTAGGAGAATTTCAAATGTATTAGCTCCAATTATTGCCAGAACTTCACAAAAGGCAATTGAAGCACAAGAAGCTCTGACCAATAATTTTCATGATATTAATCTTCTATGGGACATCAGGGACAATCTTGGAAACAATCAACGGTATTTTTGTTTAAACAGACCAAGATTATTGTTTCATTGGACATAAAGAAACTCATAAATCCTTTTCCCAAGCAGTGATTATAACTATACATCCTACAAGGAGCTGTGGTGGAATGATTTTCAACAAGAAGAGTTTTTAACCTTCATTAAATTTGGAAATATTAACACAGCTACAGTTGGAAGACCACCACTCTGGTTGGAAGATTGGTGGAAAGATTTTGGCCTAAATAAAGGAGCTATTGATCCAAGGATCATTCATACTTTAGCATCAATCATATCTCCTTTACGATCTATCCAGAATGTCTTTGATCATGGTCCAAATGAAGGAGAGATGCTTTGTCACTTCATACTTAATCATTTTCAATGGGCTATTAAAGTGAAGACCATTATTCAAATTATGAATGGCCAACCATTCATTGCACGAAAAGTATATACAAAAATGTGGGGCATACATACTTATGAAGAAAGGTTTTCAACTCATATAGAAAATGATTGAAGATTCAGATAGATATGCTTTCATGTCTTACTGGCCGACAATGGTGTCAGTCGGTTTCCGTGGGTTGACGTTACTAACCTCAACAGTGTACTTCAAGTCTAATTGGCCGACAATGGAGCTAATCGGGTTTAGTGGGTTGACGTGACCAATATCCACTTTGTAATAATTAATAAAATGGCATCTTGGAAACTTGGAGCACTTCTCCAACTTTTGGCATGGTTTGACCCACATTTCCAAAATTCATTATTATGTGTCCTATGGTATGTGACAAATGGTTGGGGAATCTTGCATGACTACCCCGCGAGAACTAAAGTAAGATTTACTTTTTCTTAGTGAAAAATAAAAATATGATTTGGTCGAAAGAATCTTGCACTATTGCTACGACCAAATCCCAAAAAGAAGATTTTATCTTTATAAGTACATTAATTATTGGACTAGAACAAGTCAAAAACCCATGATCGAGTGGAAGAACCTATGACCACTCATTCCTATAAATTAAAATAGAGTGATTTTTATAAATATAAAATTTAATGAATTACTTTAGTGTTTTGAATTTTATAAAACATTAATTATTGGACTAGAACAAGCCAAGAACCCACGATCGAGTGGAAGAAACTATGACCACTCGTTACTATAAATTAAAATAGAGTGATTTTTATAAATATTAGATTTAATAAATTACTTTAATGTTTTGAATTTTATTAAAAAATGGAAAGCGTTTCTTTTAAAAATTGTTATTTTCCAAACAAATAAATAATGGGTATGGTGTACATGTGTTGGTTGAAAAAGGAATGTTATTTTCAAAACAAATAAATTAATTCCAAGTGCACTTGGTATTTTGGTTTTACCCCTATCATTGTCATTGGGATCGTGATGGTTCCTCGTAAAGGAAACGATAAGATATTCATGGTAGTAGTGATACAAATAGTCCATATACCTAAACGATTCCATAAATAGGCGCAAATTGTTTTCTCATTAACTTACCAAATCCCTTATTTGGTAGAAAATTATAAGATGATGTTTTTTATTTGGTAGAAAATTATAAGATGATGTTTTTTCCAAGGAAACATTTCCTTCGTTTGGAACCAAGTGGTGTCTTATTGGTTTCTATTCCACGCCTTGCTTTTTTCTATTTCTTTTTCTTTCCCAACTTGCTTCCATGTTAAGCACTGTATGTCTGGTGCTTCCCCAAGTTGCGTTGATATTTCCACATTTGGGCTTTCATACAACAACAGAAAAATACATTCTCTCATAGTTATGATTCACCCCACTGGCCAAGAAGGAACTCTCTACTGGCGTGCACTCAATTTATGGTTGCTTAGAAGTCGGTGCCACCGTATTATGTTGGGATATGTAACTCTCATTTGTCTTTGTTGTGATCATATTTAATTATTGAGTTTATTGGTCATTATTAGGTAGAGTTCTAGTCTCTACAAGGAGTTTGTTCCTAGCTTTTGGGAGGTTGTTGAGGCCTAGTTTCTTTGAGAGATTCTCTCCAACTAGTTAACTTCCTAGTTTGATGTGAGGTTGAGATATTTCCTCAACCGGTGGATCATGGTAGTTGTCTATCTTGAGACAAAGACTTGTGTATTAATATGTACTCTATTCCATAGTTTAATAGAGTTCTCACGCACAATTTTGGTGTGTAAGAATTATTGTCTACTCTCCCTCTCTCTTTTCCCAATATGGTATTAGAGTTGGACTAGGCTTGACTCCCTCAAGGGAGGGCCCAATCCAACTAGAATAGGTTAATGTAGGAGAGTAGACTAAATAATCTGATAATTTGAGTGTGTGAATTAGATTGTTTGTCCATATGTTTGTAGTGTGACACATATGTGAATATGCATATAGCTTGTAGTGGCCCGATGATTGATAGTTCTGGTAGGAGAATCAGAGATCAAATTTGAGCAGCCAGTGAGAACTAGTGAGGGTGAAGTTGATGGAAAGGATTTATGTTTCTCGGAAGATTGGCCAACAAAGAGGTAACTTTGCACCCACAAGATTACCTATATGATTGAGCCCTTGTTTTTCAAAGGAGTCTTGTAGAGTGATTTCAAAGGATGAAACTAGGAGCACATGTTTTTAAATTCCTCCATGAGGTTTCCTTTTAGATGATAGATGATGTTGGTGTGTCTCTTTGTCAACTTGATCTGAGCATAGATCTACAAAAATGATCCTTAGAAAGTTCCACTAGACTTTCCTAGGTAATTGGTCCATGCTTTTTTTCTCAATATGTTGCTATCGGTGTTGTGTATTGGTGCCACCTTTCAGATTGGACATTGCGCATGACACCATTGTTATTCGTATGGAGAATTTGTTGGAACGTATAATTATGGGATGGAATTTTAATTGGGATGGAATTTTAATTGATCGATCTCTATAATGCCTTGCGATAAATAGTATAGGCTATGAGGGTGATGCCATTTTTGTAGATTTTAACCTTGTACAATATTTACTGTAAACAGATTTTTAGTAAAAGACCAAAAAATATACAATGGAAAATACAAACACTACACAAATATTTTTCCCCTAGAAACCCAAACTGGAAAAACCAACATATTCTATATTCATTCATAGTGATACATTGTTTACAATACAATATACATATAGGAGCCAACGACATCCAAAACCCTAGCACAATGACCTAGATTAGTCAACAACCCTAATTCCTTAATCCGAAATAGAAAACCATAGGAAAAAACCATGTGCCAAAAAACCGCTCAATAATGGAAACGAAAATCGAGGCAACATGAAAAATGAGGCAAAGATGTGACACATTTTCCAAGGAAAAAAAAAATCTCAGGGGAACTGCCCCCGAACCCCCGTGCGGGTGGATTTCACCCCCCTTGCGCGCTCAATGCAACGTAAAAACTACTACTCGTGCAAAGAATATAACACATACCCAACATTCTCCCACTTGTTGTTTTCTTTTCATACAGAGGGTTACAGGGTTACATAGTCAACAATCCATGGAAAAAATGCCCATGGATCCTCTACACCAAGAGAACTTCTCAGTGCTCACAGATTTTGTTAATGAATCTGAAACATTCTTCAAAGTGTCCACCTTCATCAACAAAACTTTATTTTCTTCAACCATGCCTGTCACAAAGTGATATTGAATATCAATATGTTTTTTCTTTGAATGATACATCGGGTTCTTTGGCAGAAAAATTGCACTCTGATTGTCACAATCTATCCTTACAGCTTGTTGTACAAACCCAATACCTGAACACAATATTTGTAACCATACGTCTTCCTTACTTGCATGAGTGGCTGCCATGTATTTAACTTTTGTAGTTGAAAGTGCCACTACAACCTGTCTTTTGCTCATCCAACTTATTGCTCCTCCAAACTAGTTAAACACATACCCACTTGTAGATCTCCTACGATACAGATCTCCAACCCAGTCTGCATCCACAAAGCCATGTATATCCAACACTCTGTCCAATCCCGGTCTTCCTTGGTAGCACGATCCATAGCTAGCAATGCCACACAAATACCTGAAAACCATTTTTACTGATGTCCAATGTTCCTTCCATGGTTTTGACATATACCTCCTCAAAAATCCCACTACATGTGCAATGTCCATTCTAGTACAGACCATTGCATACATAAAACTGACAACTACACTTGCATATGGAACACGAGACATGTCTTCCTCGTCTTCCCGTGTCTTGGGACACTAGTCCACAGATAACTTTACACCAACAAGAATAGGAACCTTGACCGGTTTACATTCCTGCATATTAAACCTCTGCAATATTGTCTCGACATATTTTCTCTAATTTAACTAGAGTTTCCTCTTTTTTTGATCTCTTTTAATTTCCATGCCCAAAATGAAATTTGAAGCACCGAGATCCTTCATGTCAAATTTAGAGGACAACTGAGTTTTCACATCCTGGATAATCTCCTTGTTGTTTCCTATCAACATGTCATCCACATACAAGACCAAATAAATCAAATGATCACCAATTAATTTAAAATAGACACAATGATCCTCTTTGCTTCTTGTGAAACCAAGTCCCAACATATAAGTATCAAATTTTTGATACCACATCCTTGGTGATTGTTTTAAACCATACAGGGACTTTTCCAGCTTGCATACTAGCTCCTTCTTTACCTTCACAACAAATCCTTATGGTTGCTTCATATAGATTTCTTCTTCCATATCCCCATGTAGGAATGTTGTGTTCACATCCATATGTTCTACTTCAAAATCAAATGTAGCAACAACAAATAACCAAAATATTATAAAGGTTAACTTGGTAACAAGAGAAAAAATCTCACCAAAATTAATTCCCTCAATATGGGAATAATCCTTTTCTACTAATCGAGCTTTGTATTTCTCCACTTTTCCTTCTACATTCAGATTCTTTTTAAATACCCATTTGTTGCCAATGGGATTTATTCCAGTCGACAACTCCACTAAATCCCAAGCCTCATTCTTATCCAAGGCTTCCATTTCTTCATCCATGGGCTTTTTCCAGAGATTTCTATCCTCTGAATCCACTTCCTCTCTGATAGTTATAGGATCATCATCAATAATAGACAAAACAAAATTTGAACGGAAATCAGATGGAGTATAGCTTTCCGGTAGCCTTATTTCTCGAACCGATCTCCTGAATACTGGAGTATGAGGATCTTCTTCTTCTGATTCATGTTCTTCTCTAGAGTCTGTTTCATCTTCCTTTAAATCAAACTCTATTTTCTCTAGTTCTTCCTTACTTGGAAGGACTTCCTCTTTAACAACATCCTTCATTTCTCTAAATACCACATCTCGACTATACACTACCTTATTAGTTTCTGGGTTCCAAATCTTATAACCTTTGAGACCATCTTTATATACAATAAAGATACACTTTTCAACCATCTTATCTAGCTTACTCCTATTTTCCTTTGGAACATGAACATATGCATCACAACCAAATACCTTGAGATGTGTGAGAGAAGGTTTCTTACCAGTCCATACCTCTTGTGGAGTCTTATCATCCAGCATTGATGAGGGCGATATGTTGACCAGGTAACATGCAGTACCCACTACCTTTGCTTATAATTCTTTCCCTAACCCAACACCATTAGGCATGCACCTTGTTTTTTCCATCAACGTCCCATTCATCCTTTCTGCAACTCCATTCTGCTGAGGTGTATATGGAGTAGTCTTCTACCTTGATATACCACACTTATTACATAATTCTTCAAATTCATTCCCACAAAACTCTCTCCCATTATCTATCCTCAACACCTTAATTATTTTCTCTGTTTGATTCTCAACAAGAGCCTTAAACTCTTTAAACCTGTCAAAGACTTCATATTTCTTCCTGAAGAAATATATCCAAGTATTCCTCGAGAAGTCATCCATAAATGAGACATAGTACATAGATTTTCCCAATGATGGGACCGACACAGGTCCAAAATCATCATTGTGAACTAGCTGTAAAATTCCTTCTATCCTCGTTGCACCAGAGGGGAATCTTACCCGATTATGCTTCCCCTATACACAATGTTCACAGAAATCAAAATCCAGAGAGAAGTTAGACATACCTTCAACCATACCTTTACTGTGTAGTAGTCGAAGACCCTTCTCTCCGATATGCCCCAGTTTTTGATGCCACAACATAACCTTTTCTCTAGAGACTATAGGAGTTATTTCTTCTTCAACTCCAATATCAGGAACAATGGAACTATTACACCCATCACTAATAGTGTTTCATTGCAGCTTATGCAGAGTTCAAAACTGAACTCCCTTCAACAAAACCATTGCTCCTCAAACCATCCTGTAGGTTTCCTTTTCAAATATTTCTTTTACCACTGCATCGTCCATTTTTCTTATAGAAATCGAATTTCTAGCCAATCCTGGGATGTGCAGAACATCAGTTAGTGTTCTAATCCTTCCATCTATGAAATTCAACTTGACTTTTCCTTGACCTATGATTCTAGTTGTTGAGTCATCACCTAGGAAAACATTACCTCCTTCATACCTTTCATATTCACATAACCACTCCCTGTGCGGATTCATATGAAAGGATGCACTTGAGTCAACCAACTATGCCTCATGATCTCCATTTGTCCTTGAAGAAGCCAAGTACACATCCCCTCCTTCTTCCTTGGAGGTATTTTCTTCTCTAGAAGGAGATTCTTCAGATCCCTTCTTTTTCTCAACTTTGGATCTACACTGCTTATTGTAGTGTCCTTCTTTTCCACATCTCCAACACACCTTTACAAAATTTCTGGGAGATTTAGATCTACTCTTAGACTTAGATCTCCCACTTGAGAACTTAGATCTATTTCTTTTCTGGGAACGTCCTCTTGAAAATAATGTGTTTGTGCTCTGTCCTTCCACATTCTTCCATCTCATCTCCTCCGACAACAATTATGATACCACTTCATCAAAATTCAAGGAAGTTGTATTACTACCTATGGCCACAACCACACTATCCCACGAGTTTGGTAAAGAACATAGTAAAATAATACACTTATCTTTATCTGAAATTTTAATCTCAAAAGATACTAACTGACTTACCACAGTATTGAAAGTGTTCAAATGCTCTGCCACCGATTCTTGATCTCTCATCCTCAGGTTTTACAACTTCTTTCTCAGGAATAGTTTATTTATTAGGGACTTAGACTGATACAACTTCCCCAACTTATCCCATAAATCCTTGGTTGTAGCTTCCTCTGACATATTCAGTAATACTGAATATGAGAGACACAGTCGGATTGTGCTCTTCGCCTTCCAATCCAAATTTTTCCAGTCATATGCTGAAGTTCCTATAGGTGCAATACCTGGATCTACCATGATCCACTGATCTCTATCCACCAATAGATCTTCCATCTTGATCTTCCACAACTCAAAACTTTGCCCATTAAACTTCTCGATCTCCATTTTCGAATTGCTCACCATTTCTTTTCACATGAAAAATCAATACCATAGATCTCCCACTGTAACAAGGCTTATCACAGTCTCGAGCCAAACCCTTGACCACAAAGGCATATCCTTGAAGCCAACAAAGATTTGATACCAAATGTAAATTTTAACCTTGTACAATATTTACTACAAACAGATTTTTAGAAAATATACAATGACAAATACAAACATTACACAAAGATTTTTCTCTTGGAAACCCAAATCGAGAAAACCAACATATTCTATATTCATTCATAGTGATACATTGTTTACAATACAATATACATATAAGAGCCAGTAACATCCAAAACCCTAACCCAATGACCTGGATTAGTCAACAACCCTAATTCCTGGAAACGTTTCACATTTTTTCCTTGAGAAACATGTCATATTTTTTCCTCATTTCCATGTTGCCTCGATTTTTGTGTCCATTGTTGGGAAGTTTTTTGGCACATGGTTTTATTTTCGATGGTTTTCTATTTCCGGTTAAGGAATTAGGGTTGTTGGCTAATCTAGGTCATTGGGTTAGGGTTTTGGATGCCGCTAGCTCCTATATGTATATTGTATTGTAAACAATGTATCACTATGAATGAATATAGAATATGTTGGTTTTCCCGGTTTGGGTTTCCAGGGGAAAATGCTTTGTGTAATGTTTGTATTTGCCATTGTATCTTTTCTGAAAATCTGCTTGCAGTCAATATTGTACAAGGTTAAAATCTACGCTTAATCCATTCATGTCCATTGGGCATGCCTTAACCATGTCATTAATCTTCCTTTTAGCTCATGTAGATAGCTACACCATCCAAGGTTTACCAAGATTGCTTCTTGGCAAATGAAAACTTTCCACCATCTTAGAATCTAGAGAACTATGACTAGCTCCTGAATCAATCAAAATAGCAATGGGTTGATTGTTGATCTTACCTTCCATTTCAATCATATGTGACTGAAAATCATCTTGCCTATTATCTAGGGCTACGTAGATCCTAGGTACATTTCTTCCCATGTCCTCTATTGTTTCATCTTGATGTACATTGTGAAAAATCCTCACTTTTGCACCTCTATGAGGGAAATCTTTGTACATATGATCTCCCCCACAACCCCAACATTAAATAGGTGGTTGCCTTGGTATTTTCCCCATTGTCTCAGTCATCTTGGGTTCCTTAGGAGTTGGTTGTCCTTGAGAATTATTTCGGAAGAAAGGTGGCTTTGTCCCCTTCCTCCTTTGTTCCATCTTGCTCTTCTTCTTGTCTTCCCATGCCTTTTGTAAAGTTTGTCTTCCTCGATATTGATCATAAATTCATTTAGTTCTCCTTATGGTTTCCTCTAGTGTCTTGGGATCATCATATTGTATCTTTTCATTGATAAATTATGGAGTCCCACTCAGGTACCTATGAATATTAACTTGTTCATCCTTGATGAAAGAAACATATTTTAGCAACTCTAAGAACATCCTTTCATACTCATCTATGGTCATACTCTCAAGATTGAGTTCAAAGAACTCCTTCATCTTCTTATCATAATATTATTTGGTTAAGTGCTTCTTTTGAAAATACCTTTTGAATTCTCTACAAGTAACCTTTTTCTCATCGATGTGTTGCACTTCCACAAACTCATCCCACCACATTGATGCTTTTCCTTTGAGTTGATATATGGAAATTATTCCTTCTACTTGTGAAGAGTAATTATGCAATTGAAAATACTTTCTCATTCCCAACAACCAGGTCTCAACATCCTCATCCTTCTTGTGTTCACCATCAAATGTAGGTGGTTTGATTTTATTCATTTCTCCTTGTAGCTCATCCATCCCAGACTTCTTCTTATGCTTCTTGACAAAGGATGGACTTGAACTAGTTGAATTCCTTTAGGAGTGAAGATTATTCCTATCAACACTTATGGTTCTTCTCCTCTCATCATGAGACCGATGACTCCCTAATTTTCTTGAATCAGTCTCCTTATCCATCTTCTTCTTTGTTCTTTCCAAGCTCTACATTTAACTTGATGTTAAAGCCTTCTTGTTGATCCTTGGATTTAATACGTTTCTCGTTATCAACTTTATAAATTTCGACATCCTTTTGCAAAATTTTTATGGTCTCTACCAATTTCATGCTCTCTTCCTTTACGCCTTCTCCATGCCCATTGGATTCCATTACTGCAACATCCACGCCCATACCAAGTATTATGCCTTCATCTTCATAACTGTAAGTTCCTTGGGCATAATCCATGTCTTGGTTTACTGATCTTCTTGTTGAATTTTTCTTACGTCGAATTATGTTCTTGGTTCTGCAAAATGTGTATGAAACAAGATTTGTAAGGCTACAATAATTTAACAAATCTATCATTTTATACAACATTTCATTCTTCATAATTTTATCAAAAATAATTTATTTGTGAATTCTTAATATCTTTTTTTTATTCATTATTGAGTGAATACATGGACTTCATTGTCCATGAATTCTCATGACTAATTATTGTGTCCCCCTTCAAAATATTTGAGCATGAAGAATATTTATGGCACGATAGGGAAGAAAATTTCATTAGCTCGAGCATCCTATCTTCGATGCTCATCCACAATCCGATTATCTTCCAATTAGATCTTGACTGTTAAAATATTTCACCATAGGTCTAAGGTTTTCATTTCTTCAATTCAAACTTCCACGGCCTCCAAAATACACTCTTGTGTTCCTCTGCCCTTAAATTTCTCCCATACTTAGAAGCTTTTCTTAAGTTTATCGCGGTTTCATGAGTCCATTTCATTCATGTTATAACTTTCTCCTCCTCGAAAGGGCACCATGGTGTTCCACCATATCCATTATACACCTTTACTAATTCATTTTCTCTGAGATCTCACTACGGGTTCACGATCATTTTATTATGCTTCATCACCTCTGTGATATCCTTCACACCCTAGAAGTCTTGACACTTAGTCAAATTTCAAAATTTCATTGCGGGTTCGGATGATCCCATATTTATTTTACTCTTAGAACTCCATCTACCTGTTTTCCTGACCAATTCTTAGGACTTAGCCGATTTTCCACTTTTTACCGTGGGTTTGTGGGAATACCTTACCTCTTTCCATACCCAATGTTATCCACATTTTGTGGATAACTAAGGAGATTATGTCTCGAGGCCCTAAGGTTGTATATATGGAGTGTCGAGAGACTACATGACCAACACTATCCTTTTGCACAGATGGAGACCCTTCTCATCACCATAGAGGTTGCATATTTTCAGATGGCATCCACCACATCAATTGGATTCCAAAAGGAAGTGGGGCTTGCTCCATGAGGTGTAAGTCAGTATTATGGTGAGCATAATTTCAATATTTAAGGCATTTAAGCATGTTGTATCTTAGATTTCTCTAGATTTCATGATATATGCTTGGAAATTATACCTTTTTCCCTACTTCACCTTGGTGGTTTACAATGTGCCCTAGTAAGTGGTCTTCCTTGGGGATGGGTTTGCCACTAGGAACTCCCTTGAAGAGATATTGTACCATTCCCAACCATACCTACCACTTTCTATTATCAAATAAAATTACATTGTTATCAGACAAATCTGTAGGTGCGGACACTAACAGATCTCCCTAGATCCACCTGGATGTAGATCAAAATAGGATAGGACATGATTCTTTCCTTAAGTTGTATTCATTGAATTTACCAATAATAAGGAATGAGTGACGTACCTTTATATCGCTTCCTTAGGTCTCTGTTGTTCTCACTTCGCTCCAATGCTCTTGTGACGTTAGGTCCAAGACAACACAAACCAACCAAAGTGAAGATAGAAAAGTATATTCAATGTCAACTTATGCATATGATCAAGGAGTTATGATATAAAATAAGAGTGATTTTATGGGAAAGGGACATGCCGCTGTATTTTATTAAATGAAAGTAGAAGATACAACCTGATCGCCTTGATGTCACAAGCTTCCTTTCAGTGACCCTTGGTTCCAACACACACACTTGCTTTGCACTTGCATGAAGAAGATCCAATTCTTTTTGATAGACCAAATGGAGTCTTAAAGCTTCTATCCAAGCAGGGTTGTTCACACAATTCTTTCACCAATTCTTCATTCAATCTTGTTTAACCTTTTCCATGAGAAACCTTTCAATATATAGGAGAAGGAGGGATGGTTACATGGATGAGGATGATCCCACCAAATCTGAGAAGTCAGTAGGATGCCAACCATGTGAATGCTAACTCATTTTCAAGAAGATCCCCTTTTAGAAACTTCGTGACCTCTTCTCCTTTCCAAGCTTAAAAATAGGTTCGCACCCTATCTATGGAGTAGACTACGAATAGTTCGCACTCTAAGTGTGGATGGCCTGCGAGAATGAGGGATTCTCGCACCCTGTAACATAGGTAGCCTGCGAACTCATCTTAAAAATGTGTTTTTTGGAAGAAGACAACAATCATCTTTCTCAGGCAAAAAGTCCTTGTGGGAGCCTGAACACATCACTTGTAGTGACCAAAATCATGTGTAACAGAATGCCCCCCAAAGTATGAGGCTGGAATTTGTGACAGCTGAAACACTTTGTAAAATGCGTGTGTGTGTCAGAAACCAGGAGCACACCTAATCAGAAACCTATAAACAATCAAGCATATGAAGAATATAATACCAGTTATGAGGTAGGCATTCCCATGCTCAGATCACAAATGAATGGAATCGTAGGTCATGGCCACCAATCATACACCGTGGATCCATGCCATCAAAATGCTACATAGCCACCAGGAATACACTGTGGATCCATGTGAGAAGACTTGAATTAAGATGACATAGCCACGTGACATACAAAGTGGATCTATGTACTGACACAAATCATACATACTCCATAGTAGCCTGGATAAAAAATATGAGACCCAGGGTCTTCAATCCCGTCACCTGAAAGTACGAATCTAACCATGCGATTACATGTGCTGAAGTCGAACATGGTAGAAACCACTTGGTTACCGGTCATTGATGAAAACCATTAACAAGTGTGAGGGAAATCACCATTGATGTCAATGAATCCCAAGGTACTGAAGTACAATCTGAACGAATGCAAATGAATGAACTGAAGTTGAGCACTCAGCGGAATCTCTAGATCAGGGAACAATGATGTGAAACCCCTGTCAAAAGCAAAGAGAGCTGCCATTAAGGCATACAGGTTCCAAGGTACTAAATGATTTCTAAGTCTCATTTCCGGATAATGAATTGGATTCGACGGAACAAGACTCGTCACAGGAGGGCCTTGATGTATCCCCCATCAATGACACGAAATAAGTAACAGATTTTGAAGATGAGATGAAGTATGAATACGAGTCGAGACAGACACAGGGAAGGCCAACATAGTAAGAATGGACAACTGCAGATGGCCGACTCAATAGAGGGCTTGTGTGAACTTCTCTTGAACATATGAACCACACGACCAAAGACTTGGCAACACTGACTCAAAGATGACCCAAGATATGACCTTGTAGCAAGTCGAATGAGAGACAAATGGATTTCGCAACCCGGATTCAAATGACGAATAGAGGGTATCATGTTCAAGAGTGACGCGTACTACCATTAATATGAATATGAAAACACATCTGACGCAAACGCACCACCCGACACGTCCGCTCCCACCAGGACCTTCTTTTTCCTTAGGCCCGAAGACCTAGAATGCTCTTCAAAACCCCTTATCGGGAGTTTTCTACACCCACAGAACCCTCTTTATGATCTCCCTTGGCCCTATCGGGAAATCGTACCTTGCGTAGTCGCGAGTCCTGAAACCACGGGATCGGGTCTCACAAATCCCCGAAACCCGATGAACATTCACCTCACGGTTGCCTAGATCCTATCAGGAATCCTCCCGTCGGGAAATCGGCACTCACGTTGTCGTGAGTCATGGCTCTCACGAATCTCTGACTCCCGATCTCCGATGGTACCTCTGCTACCCTTAGCCCCTCCGACTTGCTCCTTTCGTATGTGACCTGCTGTTCCACCAGACCACGGGCCTTTTCCCCCTATCGAATGTTCGGACTTCGCAAAAATGAGTGAAAAACTTACGTCCTTAGGATATCCGATCCTCCGATCTCCGATGCCACCTGTCCTCTGCTCTGGCACCCGTGGCCCACACTTCCGGGGTGATCGGGAAATCGCGTTTCGGAATTTAGTGATTTTGAATGCACTCATCCACAGACCCTTCCAAGTCCCGAACTCCGACCTGCGATGACACCTATCCTCCGCTTAACACTATGGCTGTGGGACCGTCGCGTTTCAGGATTTCGCGACTCCTCCCACTGTGAGTTTCTCGTCACCGAGAATCCCGTATTTCCAATCCCCGATGCACGTGAGATCTCTCTCCTCTACGTCACCACTCCACTCTGCTCTATCGGGTATCGCGAATCACGATTTCAACCTGCACAAGTTCCTTGTCACGGGAAACCTCGAATCTTCGATGGGATGAACCTCGATGGCTCCCTACTCCTTGACACATGTTCCTGCCGAGATCAACGCTATGATCCTCTCGGGAAATCGCGGATCGCGATTCCTTCCTGTGAGAGTTTTACGCCTCTGGAAACTCTGATTCCACAATGAGCCGAATCCCGATGATCCCCTGGTTCCTTCCCTGCACACTAAGGCTTAAACTGTGCGCATCTCCTCAAGATCCAACGACTGATGGGATTTCACAGGTTTCCTCGGTGAATCCTGACCGTCGATTCCTCCTCCTCGAAGATTTCTTGAGAAAACTAACTGTTCTCCCTCATGACCTATCCTTGGACACTTGCACTTGCATCTCCTGCTCGAACTTTCCTCAAACCAAACCTCCTGGGCTCTCTTTCATGATATCACGAAGGTGCTATACCTCATGAGATTTTCTACTCTGATTCCTTCAGAGGAACCTGCGTGCGCTCCCCGCGGCAATCATTCAACAACTCTCCGGTGTTGAATCTTTCCGACTTTGCGCACTTCCTGCAGTAGAAGTCTTTGATTTCCTTTGCTCAGATTCACAACTGAGACTTCTTCTTCAGCCTGCGCACTCCTTGCATGGCTTCAACAACTCGAATCCTGTTCTGGGTGAATGAGGACAAGAGTTAGACT
Organism: Picea engelmannii; assembly: GCA_009831015.1. Lineage (NCBI taxonomy): Eukaryota > Viridiplantae > Streptophyta > Pinopsida > Pinales > Pinaceae > Picea > Picea engelmannii. Next base: position 74,446 of record ML782948.1, read on the forward strand.
ACTGAGCCTTCATCAACGCACTCCTTGCGGATGAATTCAACTGCACACTTTGTAGGAATCTCCTGGCTCAGATAGAGAAACAATTGAAACTCATTCCATCTCCCCTTTCAAACATCAATTTGAAACATGAAATCACATACATAGCATATACGAAGCAAATGCATAACCAGAAAGCAAACATTCATGAACATAATACCAATCCACAGAGAAAACAACACAAACCATGAGTTTGAATCAAAGCTTCCTTCTATTAATTCAAATGCCTGTACATGGGTATTCTTCATACAATATTCTCTGCTTTCTCTTTTCTTCTCCTGAATGCTTGATAATAATACAATATACAATGAGGGTGTCTATATCCGTTTTCCCTCTCAGACTCTAAACTATCAAATCTAGACTTAAACATCCTATCTACCAGCATTAAATCTATTAAATGCCTCCTATCTATTAAGGACGAGAGCGTATCGCTCAAAGTCCAATACAATATACAAAGGCGCTTTCCATAAATGCATCATTTATACATTGGCGCATCATCTTGTATGGAAATTCAAAAAGTTTTGGCTAGACTTGTCCAGTTGTTCATTGCCTTCCATGCTGTCTTGCTTGTCATGGGCGATGCTCCTGCATCATACTCCTCGGCTTGAAAAATTTCATGGGCTCCTGTCCATGAGCTCCTGCATGGTCTGTCCATGCTTTTGAATCTCTGCTTCGCTTTCCCAGCTCACATCTTCCACTGGGTGGTTTTTCCATTTGACCAGATACTCGAAATATTGCTTCTGCCTGGTCTTTTTGCTCACTCTCTTGTCAAGTATACGTTCCATCTGTGGCTTCTCTGCAATCGGCATCTGCTTCTGCCACTAGATTTATGGTTGTTCATCACTTCTAGCTCCTACTTCCTCAGCCTTATATGGATATAAGTCTGAGACATTGAATGTCGGAGATATTCCGATCTCATCCGGCAACTCAATTTCATAAGCATTTTCTCCCAATTTCTTTAGGACTCTGCATGGCCCAATTTTCTTCATTTTCAGCTTGTTGTATGTTCCTCTCGGGAACCTTTCCTTCCTGAGATGTGCCAGAACTAGATCACCAACTTCAAACTAAAGTTGTCTCCGATGTTGATCCGCTCTGTGCTTATACTCCTGGTTTGATTCTAGCAATCGCTCCTTCACCCTGCTGTGAAGTTCTTCCATCGCCTCTACGAATTTTTCAGCGCTTGCACTCTTAGTTGTTACCTGTTCTGAATCCCTTAGTTCAGATACTCCTCTTGGCTGTCTTCCGTATACAATCTCAAATGGAATCTTTCCTGTGCTCCTGTTCACTGAGTCGTTGTATGAAAACTCTGCCTGTGGCAACACATTGTCCCAACTGCTGTGGTGCTCTGTCACCAAGCTTCTGAGTAAGTCTCCCAGACTTCTATTTACCACCTCTGTTTGCCCATCCGTCTGAGGATGATAGGCTGAACTAAACATCAAGTTAGTTACCATCTTCTTCCAGAGTGTCCTCCAGAAATGTCCAATGAATTTTGTATCCCTGTCTGATACTATGCTTCTGGGTAACCCATGAAGTCTAACGATCTCCTTGAAAAACAAATTTGCGATGTGAGTCGCATCGCTGGTCTTCTGGCATGGAATAAAATGTGCCATTTTGGAAAACCTGTCAACCACCACAAAGATCGAATCATGTCCTCTTTGCGTCCTCGATAATCCCAATACAAAATCTATGCTGATTTCATCCCACAGCCTCTCTGGTATGGGCAATGGCTGGTAAGATCCTGCATTATGCTTCCTGCCCTTTGAATGCTAGCAAATTCTACACCTATAAAAAAACTTCTTGACTTTCGACCGCATCCCTGGCCAAAAGTATGCTTCACTCAGCTTTGCAAATGTCTTGTCGTGGCCAAAATGCACTGCTAATCCACCACTATGCTTCTCTTTTAGCAGATTCTCCCTCATGGAGCAATTTGGAATACACAGCTGGTTGCCTCTGAACAACAATCCATTTTGGATCATGTAATCTATCCATGGGATTCTATCTCTGAGAACTGGATTCTCAGCTGCCTCATATGCCTCTGCAAAATCTGCATCACCTGCATACATGTCCCTGAGATTTTCAAAACCCAATGTTTTGACTCGGAACTCCTGCAGCAACAAACACTTCCTGCTCAAAGCATCAGCCACTTTGTTAGCAGTACTTGAAATGTGTTTAATTACAAATGTAAAATTCTGCATATACTCTACCCATTTAGCATGTTTCTGATTCAACTTCTCCTGTTGAGTCACAAACTGCAATGCATGATTATCACTATATAGAACAAATTCTTTCGGAATCAAGTAATGCCTCCACTTCTTCAGCGCTTGTATGATAGCATAAAACTTTTTGTCATATGTGGAGTAATTCACTTTTGCCTCATCTAGCTTCTTGCTGAAATATGCAATTGGTCTGTCCTCCTGACTCAAGACCGCTCCTATGGAAAAGCCACTTGCGTCACATTTTACCTGGAACACTTTCGTAAAATCCGGCAACACCAAAACCCGTTGTTCTGTGATCTTCCGCTTCAACAGATTGAAGCTCTTCTCTGCCTCTTCAATCCAATTAAAATATTTATGTCTTTTATTGACAATATCCATCATTGCTGCGCTAATCCCACTAAAATTCCTGATGAATTTGCGATAAACTAGCCAGTCCATGAAAACTTCTCACCTCGAAAATATTCCTCGGTGATGGCCAATTTTTAATTACCTCCACTTTACTTGGATCCATTTTCAATTCATTTGCCGATATGACAAACCCCAAGTAAATGAGTTCTTTATTCATAAATGAAGACTTCCTCATGTTGATCAATAGCTTCTCTTGCTGTAGCTTCCTCATTACTGCAGCTAAATGCTTCAGATGTTCTTCATTTGTTTTGCTGAAAATCAATATGTCATCTAGATAAACAATGACAAACTTACCAATGAATTCCTTTAGCACTTCATTCATCAACCTCATGAAGGTACTTGGTGCATTCATTAAGCCAAATGGCATGACTATCCATTCGTACAACCCTTCATTGGTTTTGAAGGCTGTCTTCCACTCATCGCCTTCCCTCATGCGAATCTGATGGTATCCGCTTTTCAAATCAACCTTTGAAAAAAATTTGGCTCCACTTAAACAGTCCATCAAGTCATCCATCCGTGGAAATGGAAACCTGTACCTGATGGTAATATTGTTAATGGTTCTGGAGTCTGTACACATTCTCCAACCTCCATCTTTCTTTGGACTCAGTACCGTTGGAACGACACACGGACTTATACTTTCCCTGATCAGTCCTTTATCCAATAGTTCCTGCACCTGCCTTTTAACTTCTTCGTTCTCCTGCGGCGTCAACCTGTATGCATCTTTGTTTGGAAAATTGGCTCCTGCTATGAGGTCTATATGATGGCTCACACACCTCATCGACGGAAACGAATGAGGTAATTCATCTACCACAATGTCAACGAACTCTTCTAGCAGTTCCTGAATTTCTTCTGGCAAATCATCCACTCTTGTGCTGGTCAAGATGATTTTCGGTTTCCTGACCACAAAGAATTGTGGATCTTCCTTCTTCTTCACTTCCACCAGAAATTCCTTACCACTCATGAGAAGTACAGTATTCCTCGGTTCTGGTTTTACTTCTTTGTCTTTAATTGGAAGTAGCATATGTGTTCTTCCATTCTTCTCCAAAGTATACGTATTCATCTTCCCATCATGAATTACGTTCCTGTCATATTGCCATGGTCTGCCTAGCAATAAATGACATACATCCATAGGAATAACGTCACAGAGTATTTTATCATTGTATCCTCCTATCTTGATGTCAACTAAGCACTATTTAGTGACACTTACCTGGTGTCCCTTCTGTAGCCACGAGACTTTATATGGACTCGGGTGATCTGTCGTCTCCAATTCTAGTTTCTCCACCATCTCGGTTGAAATGAGATTGTCTGTACTTCCACTGTCCACAATAACCTTGCATTTCTTGTCTTTGGTCTTGCATGCGGTTCTGAAAATTCGGTTTCTTTGAGATGTGTCCTCCACCTCCTTCTCAGGTGTTAAGAGAACCTTACGCATCTTCAACAACCTTCCGTCTTCTACGTCTTCCGCCTCAGCATTTCGCCTCTGTGCTTTGACGATGTGAGCTTCTTCTCCATCCTTATTCCTATCTAGACAGTCAACTGCCTTGTGTCCATTCTTCCCACACGTGAAGCATGTGATGACTCCACCTCTGCCTCTTCCTCTATCTCTGGTACAAGGAAATGTGTTGTTATCAGCGTATCCTACGCTCTGTTCTGTCTGCTGCCTTCGTTGTTCAGCGTGCTGGCCTTGCTGTGAACTTCCACCTCTTTCTATTCTAGTCTGAGGTTTTTTCCAGTCATCCTTGGATTTCTGGAATCTATCTTGAGCAACTGACTTACCTTTTGATTGGCTCCTACCTTGGCCTCGCTGTGTTGGCTTACGAATTAGCTTTTCTTCTTCTTTCAACTCCATCTGATACACATCCTCCACTGTTCTGATGGTTGTCATACTCATCTCATCCTGGATATCGTATCTCAAGCCATTCATATACCTGGGAACTTTTTCATCATCGCTCTCCCGATGACCTGCTCTGATATTCAGCTTATAGAATTCCTCAGTATACTCCTTTACTATCATCAACTTCTGTCTCAGGTTCTGCATTCTCCTGAACAGTGTGATTTGATAATCCCTTGGGATGAATTTTTCCTTCATCTTCGCAATCATTCGATCCCAGTTTTTAATCTTTTGTTTGCCTTTGGAACGTCTGTCTGCTTGAAGCTCGTCCCACCATAATGCTGTGTGTCCCTTCAATTTTGTGACAGCATGCTTGACCTTTTTATCCTCTTTGATATCCTCATAATCGAAGTAAGTTTCAAGAGCTCTAATCCAATCCAGAAGCTCTTCTGCATCCAGACTTCCTTCATAAGCTGGAATGTCCATCTTTGTTTTTGAACTCATCCGAGTGATAGCCTTAATTAATTGCTCATTGGCTGCATCTTCAGCTGTAACTTCTCCTTGTTGTTCAGCTTCTACTTCACCTTCAGAGTCGCTCAGATCTCCAGCACTGGCTGTGCGTCTCTGGGCTGCTTCCATATATTCTAATCTCGCTCAGAGATCACGTATCTGCCTTTCCATTTCCAGATTTTGGGCTTGTCTTCCTCTGCCTCTCTAGTTTCCCCTATCCTCTAGATCAGGTGATTGTCTTTCTCTCCTCGGCGGCATGGTGGAATTTTCCTTTATTCTCTGCTACAGAAAATAGAGAAACCTTCTAGCTCTGATACCAATTTGATGTGTATCAGAGTGCTTTCCTCTCTTCTTCACTCCTCTTGCCTGAAATACACAGACAAGAAATCATCTCTAATACCACTCTGACGCAAACGCACCACCCGGCACGTCCGCTCCCACCAGGACCTTCTCTTTCCTTATGCCCGAAGAGCTAGAATGCTCTTCAAAACCCCTTATCGGGAGTTTTCTACACCCACAGAGCCCTCTTTACAATCTCCCTTGGCCCTATCGGGAAATCAGACCTCGTGTAGTCGCGAGTCCTGAAACCACGGGATCGGGTCTCACAAATCCCCGAAACTCGATGAACATTCACCTCACGGTTTCCTAGCTCCTATCGAGAATCCTCCCATCAGGAAATCGACACTCGCGTTGTCGTGAGTCACGACTCTCATGAATCTCTAACTCCCGATCTCTGATGGTACCTCTGCTACCCTTAGCCCCTCTGGCTTGCTCCTTTCGTATGTGACCTACTGTTCCACCAGACCACGAGCCTTTTCCCCCTATCGGAAGTTCGGACTTCACGAAACTGAGTGAAAAACTTACATCCTTAGGATATCCGATCCTCCGATCTCCGATGCCACCTGTCCTCTGCTCTGGCACCCGTGGCCCACACTTCCAGGGTGATCGGGAAATCACGTTTCAGAATTTCACGATTTTGAATGCACTCGTCCACAGACCCTTCCAAGTCCCGAACTCCGACCTGCGATGACACCTGTCCTCCACTTAACACTATGGCTGTGGGACCGTCGCGTTTCGGGATTTCACGAATCCTCCCGCTATGAGTTTCTCGTCACTGAGAATCCCGTATTTCCAATCCCCGATGCACGTGAGATCTCTCTCCTCTATGTCACCACTCCACTCTGCTCTATTGGGTATCGCGAATCACGATTTCAACCTGCACAAGTTCCTTGTCACGGAAAACCCCAAATCTCCGATGGGCTGAACCCCAATGGCTCCCTACTCCTTGACATGTGTTCCTGCCGAGATCAATGCTCTGATCCTCTCGGGAAATCATGGATTGTGATTCCTTCCTGTGAGAGTTTTACGCCTCTGGAAACTTCGATTCCACGATGAGTCGAATCCCAATGATCCCCTGGTTCCTTCCTTGCACGCTAAGGCTTAAACCGTGCGCATCTCCTTAAGATCCAACGACTGACGGGATTTCACAGGTTTCCTCGGTGAATCCTGACTGTCGATTCCTCCTCCTCGAAGTTTTCTTGAGAAAACTAACTGTTCTCCCTCAGGACCTATCCTCGGACACTTGCACTTGCATCTCCCGCTCGAACTTTCCTCAACCCAAACCTCCTGGGCTCTCTTTCACGATATCATGAAGGTGCTATACCTCCTGAGATTTTCTACTCTGATTCCTTCAGAGGAACCTGCATGCGCTCCTCGCGGCAATCATTCAACAACTCTTCGGTGTTGAATCTTTCCGACTCTGCGCACTTCCTGCAGCAGCAGTCTTTGATTTCCTTTGCTCAGATTCACAACTGAGACTTCTTCTTCAGCCTGCGCACTCCTTGCACGGCTTCAACAAATTGAATCCTGTTCTGGGTGAATGAGGACAAGAGTTAGACTACTGAGCCTTCATCAACGCACTCCTTGCGGATGAATTCAACTGCACACTTTGCAGGAATCTCCTGGCTCAGATAGAGAAACAATTGAAACTCATTCCATCTCCCCTTTCAAACTTCAGTTTGAAACATGAAATCACATACACAGCATATACGAAGCAAATGCATAACCAGAAGCAAACATTCATGATCATAATACCAATCCACAGAGAAAACAACACAAACCCTGAGTTTGAATCAAAGCTTCCTTCTATTAATTCAAATGCCTGTACATGGGTGTTCTTCATACAATATTCTCTGCTTTCTCTTTTCTTCTCCTGAATGCTTGATAATAATACAATATACAATGAGGGTGTCTATATCCGTTTTCCCTCTCAGACTCTAAACTATCAAATCTAGACTTAAACATCCTATCTACCAGCATTAAATCTATTAAATGCCTCCTATCTATTAAGGACGAGAGCGTATCGCTCAAAGTCCAATACAATATACAAAGGCGCTTTCCATAAATGCATCATTTATACATTGGCGCATCATCTTGTATGGAAATTCAAAAAGTTTCGGCTGGACCAGCTGTTCATTGCCTTCCATGCTGGCTCACTTGTCATGGGAGATGCTCCTGCATCATCCCTTTCCCAAAATTTCCCCCACCATTCCTGGCAAGTACCTCTTTATTTTTACGCAAGCTTGAGGAGGATAACATATGCTTGTTGATGTAAGATCATCCTTTGGACGAGTCCCTCAGAGTATATTTAGCGAGCCCTAGGAAGGAGTGACTCGGTCCCATCACGGGCCTGTCGATGTTTGTTTAACGAGTCCAAGGATAGAAAACTCAGGGGTTTTTCATGTTTTGAGAGTCTGAAAAACACTTAAAGAGAACTCTCCCAGTTCCTTTTTCATAAATAAGTTCGACGAGACTGAAAAAGTGATAAACTATCACCCGTCAAACGTTTTCTTCAGATACTTTAATGAGCGTGAAGAGAACAAGATCGCTCGACAATCTTTTCATTTTTATGGAGCGTGAAAATAGCTTAAAGGATACTCCCTTAGGTTCATCGTTTTCGTGTTACCATATGAGTATGAAAAGACGAGAAAAAATATAACCAGGTGGCGAATACCAAGTGAAATAACATCAATCAAAAATTCAACGATGATGCTATATTCTGCAATATTATTGGTCGCACGACCCACACACCTCATAGACTGATAAGTTTGTTTGTAGGTGCGTAAATTGCCCATGCAGCAGAAGCAAGGTTTTGAGTACTACGACTAGCGCCATCGACGAAGCCAATGTGGGGTAGCGAAGACTCCGACATCTGGAAACCAAGCACAACGTAACATAAGTGGTCGAGGGCAGAGACCAGATAATGAAAAAGCAACGAAAAATCATACTACAGTAACACACAAAGAGTATGATAGAATAAAATACAAGCACTTATGCATGGGTGATCTTAGGCATAGTACTTCTTTAAGTACAACCCATTTCTGGGTTCACTCAAAGGGATACTGTTGTAGTCCACCAACTCATAAGCTCCTTTCTCCAAAACTCGTCTCACGATATAAGGACCTCGCCACATAGCTTCAAATTTTCCAGCTCCTAGGATATCCTGATCTTGTTTGTAAAGAAGAACGAGATCACCTTCGGAGAAAACGCATGGCCTGACATGTTTGTCATATTGGGATTTGACGTGTTTCTTCTGGGCTTCTATAACTAGGGCGGCATCGCGACGGGTTTCGTCTAATTGCATAATATACAACAGACGTTCTTCTTCGACAGAATTGTTTGGGAGAAGTTCGACAACTATTTTTAAGGAGGGTATCTCACATTCAATCGGAAAGATGGATTCTAGACCATAAACTAACTGGAATGATGTAAACCCGGTAGCAGACTTAACAGACGTCTCGTAAGCCCACAATGTTGAAAACAAAATTGTGTGCCAACTCATTTTGTGAATCCCTATCATTTGTCGAAGCATGGTAATGAGGACCTTGTTTATTACTTCGAATTGGCCGTTGGCTTGTGGGTAATAGGGTGTTGAGTTTTCATGGCAAAGACCCAAATTTTTAGTGAGTTCAGACATCATGAAGTTTCTAAAGTGGCTACCGTGATCAATAACGTTAGCTTGAGGAACACCAAAACGAGCAATGATGTGATTGAATATGAATAATGCTGTAGTCCTTCCGGTATTGTCGAATGTTGGCATCGCCTCAACCCATTTCATAAAATAATCTATGGCTACAATAATGTATCCATGCCCCCCGACCGAGTGAGGGTGAAATGTCATGAAATCGATACCCCATTTCGCAAAGGGACCAACGGAGACCACAAGGTGTAGAGGAGCATGGTGTAATCATATTTTATTGTTGTAGGTTTGGCAACTGTGGCATTTTTGGATGGCAATGATACAATCGTTGAATAAAGAAGGACAAAAATACCCTGCTCATAAGATCTTCTGGGCAGTAGCATACCCAGACATGTGACCACCACAGGCTCCAAAAAAGGCAGTCATTAAGGGCTTTCTTGGCTTCATCAAATGTGAGGCAGCATCAAAAAATGGAGTCAATCCCACGATGATAAAGAGTATCACCCAGGATAATATACTGACGAGCTTGGTAGCGTATTCGACGACAGTCAGTGCTAGAAAAATTGGGCTAGAAATTCTGGGTCTAGAGATATATGATGATATCTCCGTACCAAAGGTCATCAGAACTAAATAGGAAAAGGGATTCATCGGGTAATGAATCGACTGCTACATTTTCCATTTTAGAGCAGGGAAGGTCGCATATTAACTCGACAAACACCAAGGATTTCTTGGACTTAGCACGTTCGAATTATAAGTCAAACTTCTGGAGTATTATGATCCATTTGGAGTATTTTCCCCCTAGCAATTGGCGTGTAAGAATGTGCTACATAGGGTTGCAGTTAGAAATTACCATAGTCTTGCGAGAGAGGATATAGTGTCAGAAATGTTGAACAACTTGGACGACTGCCAAGGCCAGTTTTTCAACATGTAAATACTTGGTTTTAGTAGTCGTGAGACTCCAACTCAAGTAATAAATGGCATGTTCAGAGAATCATCCTCCTGGATGAGAACCATAGTGATGGTATATTTCGAGGCTGCGAGGTAAAGGAAATAATATCGACTGTAATTAGGTGGGGAGAGTAGTGGTGTATGTGTCAAAGAAAGTTTCAAAGCTTCAAAAGATTTGTTGGCAGTGGTATCCCATATGAACTCAAAACCTTTCTTGAGCAGTCACGTAAATCCAAGAGTTAGCTCAGCATAGTTTGGGATGAAACGACAGAGAAAGTTTGCCTTCCCTTGCAAACTTTGTAACTGGTGAAGTGAGGAAGGAGGAGGGAGATTGAGAATCACCTCGACCTTCAAAGGATCTACCCTGTTCCCTTGACGTGAAACAATAAAGCCCAGAAGTCAGCCGGATTCTACGCAGAAAACACATTTGTGGGGATTCAAGTGTATATGGTAAAACTGACATCGAAGAAAAATGGCACAGAGGTGTATTGTATGATCTACACGGTGCATGGAATGAGCGGGTAAGTCATCGAGATATGGCTGCACAATGTTCTTTTTGTCATGAAAGGTGTAAGACATAGCACGTTGAAAAGTTGCATGGGCATTCTTTAAACCGAATGCGAGCTTTTGATAGGCGAAAGTTCCCCAAGGAAAAATAAAAGCGGTCTTGTGTTGGTCTGCTGGTACGATATTGATTTGATTATATCCGGAGAAACCGTCCATCAGAGAGAAGATTTCTCTTCTGGCACAATCCTTGACGATCTGGTCAACGAAGGGGGTAGGAAAGTTGTCTTTAGGACAAGCTTTGTTAATGTCCCTATAATAAACGCACATGCAGATTGTGCCTTGTTTCTTTTCGATTGGAACAAGATTGGAAACCCAGTCAGTTAGAGCCACCGGGTAAATGAAGCCAACCTTAAGAAGTTTCTCAACTTCAAGCTTGATAGTGGTTGCTTTATGTGGGTGGACTGGACGAAGTCGTTGCCGGACAGGTTTAGCGTCCGGGTATGTCTTAATCTCATGTATCACAATGTTGGGGTCAATACCCGACATTTCTTCATAGCTCCAGGCGAAGATGTCACAAAATTCTTGGAAAGGAGACTTGTAGGTGACAACTTCGTAATGGGAACACGAAGCTTCGATATGCACATTTTTGACAATTCTAGGTTTTATGGATATGTCAAGGGGGATGGTGGGTGAGATATTACTTAAGTTCCCTTCGTAGAATAGATCATGTGTAGACTCAGGAACAGTAGAAATGACGACAATGGTCAGCGGGGTCGAGATTTGTTGGTAACCCTCGATGGTGTGTTGATCCAGGAAGAGGATGGAACGATGATGTCCATCGTCCCAAGGGGTGTTTTCCATGGACATAACAGACATAATCATCTCGTCCGTGGGAAAAATGACGCGGAATGGATCTAGAGATAAACGACCAAGAGAGGGGGTAGACAGGGTTGCTGATTGAATGACTTGATAAGCGGATTCGACCAGACTCAAAGGAATTTCGTCCCCATAACGAAGATGATCGCCGGGGTTGGGTACCATCCATGGGTTGTAAGACACAGAGGTCCCGTGAATAGAGGTGGATATCATGTTGATCAAGGCGACAAACGGATGTGGAATATCGGGTGGTGGTATGGGGAAAGTACCCATTAACGAGGAATCTTTAATAAGACCCACACCGACGTTCTTGTATCTAGGGGGGGGTTGCAATGAACGGTACGTTTCCAGTACGTGTATCGGAGTGGAAGAAGGCCAATTGGTCGACGGTCGCTACTTTTCCTTGATGTGGGAAACGCACAATGAAGAAAAGAGTCGACACAACTGCATGCATGGAATCAATCCAGCTACGACCAAGTTGAAGTTTGTAATCGAGAGGAGCATCAAAGACCTCCACATCAACTAAGACCATTTTTCCTTCTAACGTAATAAGCAACGAAGGGAAGACACCATAAGGCTTAAAAACAAAGCCATTGAAGGATTTGAGTGTGTTGTGGGATTTAGTCAAAGGAGGAGAGCTGATGGCTTTCCAGCAGGTAATAGACATGACACAAGTTGAGGCACCCTCATCAATAACTGTTCTACAAATGTTTTTATCAGAGATAATAACTTGTATTTGGAAGGCAAGTTGAGGGGGTAACCTTGGAATGTGATCTTCCAAGTCAAAAATTATTAAATTCATATCCGTAGGGTCGATTCCACTAATATCTTTCAGCAGTGCCTTCCGTTGTATAGGACAACTCTAAAGGACTTCGAGGGTTGACATTAAGGATGGTGCTTGGGCTAGATCTTCAACTATACTGTAGTTCTAGGCAACACGTGCATGAGCATTGAAAGCCGATTTTCAAACAACACCCTTTGGAGGAGGGCGAAGAACTGTATCTAGGTTCAATCATTCGAGATGAAGAGGACCATTGGTATGTGGAGTCATAAGAGATGGTTGGACCAACGAAGAAGGTATTGCATCAACCTTCTCTTTGGAGGAAGGATAATCTTTGGCTCGAGTGGTAAGTGTGATGTCATTCTTCTTTGAATCACCTGTACACATTAAGACATAGGATGTATTGGAGGGGGAAGGTTGGTCATGAATGACCAATTGGGCCTATTGTTAAGACGGGAAGGGTTGTGAAAAAATTACTGGAGTGGGGGGTTTCATGGTCCCTTGAAGGAACTTAGTAACCTCGGCTTGTCATGGACTATCCTTAGTGTAGTGATCATTACCACAAATAAGACAAGGGTATTGGGGTTTGCACTTATCCCTATCGTCAACAGGTGGTGTTTTGGTTTTCTCAGTTTTTGGATTACTTTTATCCTCCTTGGTCTTACCCTTTCCTTTTTTGGATTTATTTTTGCCGACGGGGGTAGATTGAACATAATTTACCTCAAAATTCTTGTCGGTGGGAGGGGTAGGAGACGAAGCATTTTGAACATTAGAAGAAATGGGTTTGGGGTTGTTACCAGAGGTCTGGACGGAATGCGGTTAGGGATGGAAAGTGCCAATCACATCGTCAACTTCATGAGAAGCAGTGGGAGAGGTTGAAGTAGCAGAAGTAGAAGGATGAGGTGTGTCAGGGAGTAAGTCGTAGAGAGTACCCGTTTGTGAGTAAATGAGGTCTAGGTATTGGGCACGACTGATTGTCTATTCTTCAGTGACCACTCCACCCATGGAAATGTCATGAGCGATGTCATTCACAAATGATTTCGTGAACCACTCTGCCAACAATTGATCAGGAAGTTTGAGGTTGATGAGATGTCATCTCCATCGCCACTCATGAATGTGATCAGAGATATGAGTGGCCTTAGTTTGTTTGAAAGAACTCAAAATCTCGGTTCCCATTTCATAGCGAATCGATAACTGGTAGTGGGTGAGGAAAGACATAACAAGGGTGTTGAAGTCGGTGAAGAAGCCTCGTGGTAATTTTATATACCACTTCGCGGCGGAACCTGTGAGGGTTCGCTGAAAAAGGTGTAAACGAATAGAGTCATCCATCAAGGAGTTGGATGAACACCAAAGGTGAAAATTCATTACATGATTGTTCGTGTCTTCTCCTAGTTTGCCATCGAATTTAGGGATGTCGCATGGTAGTTTGGCTGGTATGGCGGGCCATTGAGGAGAGTGACGGATTGGATCATTTAAAATCCTTGACAGATCTGGGAGGTCAAGAGTGGCTAAGAAAGGTAACTATCTATTCACATGCGGGTACTGGTGACTTTGGGGAGGGAGTCCCGTTGGTAAACCAGTGGGACCATAAGTAGTCTGCATATAATGCGAAGATCCAGGTAGATTTGGTTGTTGGTGTGGAAGCAAGTAATTCATAGGGTTGTACCCTTGAATAGGGGCGTGGGGTGGAGCATTCGAGCCCCAAATAGGATTAGACATACCTAGATAGGGTTGGCCTGTACTAGGGGGTATGACAGACCTAGCTTGAGGTTGTTGCCCCCCAGTCGAGTGAGGATTATGTTGTATAAGATGATTCCAATACTGGGCCAAGGATGGAGGTATGTTTTTTCAATAGGGTGGGGTCAGTGGGGGTTTCCCTCCAATCAGGGGTTGCGTCCTGGTTGGGATTTGTCTTGCAAAAAGGGGTTGAGTTTGGCCTCCTTGGTGAAATTGTCCACCAACAGGAATCTGGTAATTCAGTGTGAACGATGGAATGGTGCCACTAGGATCAGTGCCTCCGATAGAGGATGGAAGAGGTCCTCTGAAAGGGGGTGGAGGAAGCGTCGAAATGAAATCGGGAAGATGGTTCCTAGAAGGAGTGGAACCGCCAGGAGTCCCGGATGAGATTTGTGTAGCAGTGGGAATAGAAGCATTCAACGCATGATATCTGGGTTGAAGTGGTGGGGTGTTTCTAGGAAAAAGTGGTGTGCCAATGGGGGCTTGGCTAGCCATTGTAATCCTGGTGTGAGGATTCATAGTATCTAGGACCATTATGTAATGGACCGTTTGTAGAGGGAGAGTCAAGATGTGGTCAGCTGGCGGGGTGTCTGTACCAGGAAAATAATAGGCAATAGTAAAAGGTACTGTGCCTGGATCAGATGTTTCGGGCAGCTCAGGTGCGACAGTGATATCAACGCTTGCTCTTGAGCCAAAGAGATCCCATCTAAAAATGCCAGTAGTCCAAAAAGGATCTTGACCCTCAGGTCCTATGAAAGGTCCAGTTGGTGATCCAGAAGACTGAACAACTAGATCTCTAGAAGAATTCACTCGAACAATACGTCTCTCAGAATCGGTAGGAAGTCGAAAGTGCTCTCGAGAATTAGTAATTCATAACCATTCTAAGGAGTTAGTTCTTTCCACTTGTGGAGTGGCGACATCTTGGACTTCACTTTGTTGAGGAGAGCCCTCCAGTGAGTTGGTAGGCAAGGGTTGGGAACCTTCCAGATCTTTTGGGGGTAGGCCTTGCATTCTACGTGAAGAACATGGAGGGTCAATTGTGATCGAGTTAGAATCTTACGAGAGAAATTCTATGGACAACTTGGGTAAACAAACAACATACGCTAGTAAAATCTAGGAAGCAAAACCAAGAAAACAAGACCTTCCAATTCCGAAGTCACTAGTTGGTGATGAAATCCAACATCATGATGACGATACAAGAAGGGGCTGGGCTAGGGTGGAAAAGTTACATTGGTGACCTGCTTAATGTACTTATGCCCTGGTGAAAGCTCCCACACATAATCGTGGGCATACCCTCTAAGGATCCCGGGTGAGTTTGGCCAACATCGATTCCAGGTACTGTGAAGACTTTCCCCTTCATAGTCACCTTGTGTAAGATCCTAAGAAGGTAGGCTACTAAGGTTACCACCAACAACAATAATGCCTGGGGGAACAGTCAATAGTTCGATCCACACGCAAGAGCAGGGTATCTAGCCTGAAATCAGCTTGATAGGCTTCCACTCATCCTTGTGGGTATACCTTCAAGTGGCTCCCGTAATACATGCAATCTCTACACCGATATCAACAAAGCAGGGTGAGTAACTTTGTCAATCTCAATGCGAATTTGGGTTTGACCCTTGTGTGAGAAGGGCTTCCCAGGACAAAATGCTGCAAATGGAATTTGACACTCCTTATCACAAGATACTATTGTGTGTTTTTTGCTTTGGAGAGTATGTCTCACTGCCTATTCCAAATCTCTAGCCTAGCTAATGTTGGTGTAAAAGAGTCCTAGAAAAAGTTACTAGTTGGATTTTAAAATTGTGCAATGTTATTAAAGGCTTTTTACTCAAAAGGAGATAGAAATGAAACCAATGTTGTGTGAGACTCTGACCCAAAAATGCATAAATAGGAATGAATGATACGAATTTTTTGTTCGATGAATCCTATCTACAGGAGGGAAAGAGGATTTTTCTAGAACAATACAAACTACGATGTATGATCTTCTTTGAAATGTAATATCAAACAACCATGAACAATGCAAATTCCCTATTCGTTCTTTTTCAGTATTTGAATGCCAATATTTTTTAAAAAAGTTGCTTAGAAAAGAAAATGTCTTTAATTTTATTAGAAACCAAACATTAGGGGTGGAACTAAGAAAAAAAACAAGCAACCAACAAAAAAGAAATACACAACAAACACCCAAACCAATCTTTCAATGAAGAAAAAAATAACAAACTGACAAGACCAGTCTCTTCAAATGCACATGGGTAACAATTTTCCAAGTAATAAGCAATTGAAAAGAACAATTGATCTCAACTTTTAAGCCAATCAAAGGTTCCCAACCAAACAAGCACTCAGATTTCAAAACCAGAGATTATACCCTTGTTGTGGAAAGGTCAAGAGGTAAAAATTGAGAAAACATGATCGAGAAGAGCTTAATCATTCACAAGATTTGAAGTCAATAAATATTCAATCACTGGCCAGAGAAGTTCTTCCTAGACACACAAACAAATATGGTGTTGGTTGTGGAGCCTGATTATCTTCCTGATTTAGAGGTCTTTTACTTTCAATCGTGTTTATACCCCATGAAGTATTTACACCCCAGAAGTATGTACACTCTTCCACGCGGGGGAGTGCAGAGGGGGGGTACCCCCTCTGCGGGGTCCAGGGGGGCTATCCCCCCGGCTGGGGGGTCTGGGGGCAAGCGGGCCCCCAACAGGGGTTCGGGGGCGAAACCCCCGAAGCAAAAATTGCCTTGTAAAAGTATATTGTAATTTCATTGTAAATTTGGACCGTTCATTAGAAGGTCGCAGATCTAACGATAGAGATTATGTTAGGGTTTTTTTTCCCTAGAAGGCAACCCTCTTTTATGAGGGAAATGTATTGCGGTTATGTAGGTTGGTGAGTATTGTATTCTGAGAGAGGAGACTGTGAGAGAAATAAGAGGAAGTTACAACGAGTTTTGTTGTAGGTTGTATCCCTTCATTTTGCTAGATAATAATAAAGAAAGGACTTGGAAATTTCTCTGGTGGACGTAGCCCACACTGGGTGAACCACGTAAATCTGTGTCTTTCTTGTATTGTGTATCTTCTGTGTTTTTGTTTCCGCATTTGTTTTATTTTATTGCTCCGCAGTCCTGTTTTTCTAACAACTGGTATCAGAGCGTAAGGTAACTCGTAGGAAAAAGAGGGTTCCTGGTTCGAGTGGGAGCAATGTCGGAAGATGGAAAGTTTAGGGTCGAGAAATTTAACGGCCAAAACTACTAGTTATGGAAGATGCAGATGGAAGATTATGTATATCAGAAGGATCTATTTCTACCATTGAGCGGAGTAGCAAAGAAGCTGGCGTCCATGAAGGACGAAGAATGGGAGATTCTTGACAGAAAGGCTCTAGGAACGATACGGCTGAATCTGGCAGCATCGGTGGCTTTCAATATCTCGAAAGAAAAGACAACGAAGGGTTTGATGGATGCGTTGGCCAAATTGTATGAAAAACCCTCGGCGTCCAACAAGATATTTCTAATGAAGAGATTATTTAATATGAAGATGTCGGAATGTGGGTCTATTGCAGATCATTTAAATGAATTTAATACGGTTACTAATCAACTAAGTTCTGTAAAAGTGGACTTTGATGATGAGGTTAGGGATCTTCTATTCTTGTGCTCATTGCCAGAAAGATGGAATGGCTTGGTCATGGCTATAAGTAACTCTGTCTCTGGTTCAAATACTTTAAAATTTGATGATGTTGTTGGTGTTATCCTTAGTGAGGAAATGCGACGGAAAATCACAAGTGAGACATCAGGTAATGCATTGAACATGGAGAATAGGGGAAGACAAAAGGATAGAGGAAAGGGCTCAGGGAATCGTGGGAATTCTAGGAAGGGCAGATCCAAATCCAGACTTGGAAAGATAGAGTGCTAGAATTGTGGGAAGAAAGGACATCTGAAAAAAGACTGCAGAGCTCCAAAGAAACAAAGAGATGGACAACAGGAGAGAAATCAGGAAGCAAATGTAATAGGTGATGTGTTACAAGATGCTTTGATTCTTTCTGTAGATAATATTTTTGAGTCTTGGGTAGTATATTCAGGGGCTTCATTTCATGCCACACCCCATAGGAAACATTTTCTAGAT
>ML782948.1:97843-130752 GCA_009831015.1 Picea engelmannii
GTGTGTCGCATGATTACCCTTATATGAAACAACTTGTTTCTACAATCAATGTCTTCACCAAATTTACCTGTCATACCAACCAATGAAATCTTTGACTCATCACCTAAATCCGATCCCAAGTCTGTGGGTTTTGATGTCGTTGCTACTGTTTGCGTTCCCTTCTTTTCCTTGAACCACTTTGGCCTCTTCTCGGGATGCAACTGCCAACATCTGTTCTCATCATGTCCCTCTTTCTTGCAATGCTTGCAAGTGGGCTTTCCTTCCTTCCTTGTCACTGCATTTGCATTCTTGCCATGCCTTTTCCTCTTGTCCTCTTTCCTTGAAGACGATGATTCCCTTGACACACCTACTTTCCCCGCTTCAATATACATAGCTTGAATAGAAACCTCATCAAGGTTAGTGGGTCCAAACATGAAAACAATGTTTCTAATATGCGCAAGTAAACCTCCTATATACTTCATAAGAGTTTCTTGTGTTTGCAAAGGGATGTCTAACATTAATGCCATTTTTCGAAATCCATCGGTGTATTCTTGCACTGTTTGTCCTTTTCTTAGTTTTAAAGATTGCCATTCAATTATTGCTTTTTCTTTATAACCCAAAGGATAGAATTGTTTCCTAAGTGCAGAAATGAAACTCTTCCATGATGGAAATACATTACTCACTTGTTGTGTTCCTTTTTGCAGCTTGCTTTGCCACCAGATGAGATCTGTACCTGCAAGCCTCAAAGATGCCAACTTAATTTGTGTGGCCTCATCTTTGATCTGTTTCACACTGCAGTATACCTCCATCTGCCTAATCCAATTATCAAGTTTTTCTGCATTTACTTCACCATCATATATGGGCAACTCAAATTTGACATCAAGTTTTAACAATGGCATTTCACTTTTATTCTTATGAACATTTTTCTTCCCATTAGATTTAGAACTTGAACTTGAAGAAGAAGGAGAAGAAGGAGCTGTTGATGGAGGTGAAGGAGGAATCTAAGGATGGTCCTCTTCCTCTTCACTTTTTCCCTTTGAAGAATCACCCAAAACTGGTCTCTTTCATTCCAGGTAATCCTCATACAAAACTTTCACCATCTCTGACATAGCATGGAATGTTTTCCGAAATTCTTTCTCATCTTGAGAAATCCCTTCTTCCGATGCCATATTCTCACTGTGAGAAGCTCTCTTTCTCAATCCAATTAATGGATTCTCTGCAACAAGATCGCCTTCACCATGCTGTAGCTTTTTCCTGGTTAACATGCAAAACTCAAATCCAAACGTCAACTAGCTCTGATACCACTTGATCCGTCGGACCTTTTAATGACTATGGTTGAGTTTTAATTTTGCATGCATTAATTAACCATTAGAGAAACTTAGTGAAAGAATGAGGAAAGAAGAGGAATTATGACAGCCATATACACATATGCAGATCTGAAATGAAATAATAGACAACAAACCATAACACACAGATTGATAACGGAGTTCGACACAACTTTGCCTACGTCTTTGGGACTTTGTCTTTGTGGGGGAGGCTTCTTTATTTCTGTTCAAAATCTCAAAAGTACATCTATACAGTTCCAATTGGCTACAAGACTAATCTGGTCATGTTCTTCCAGATCTCTAGAACCCTGCAAAGAAAACGGCACGCAAAATGGACGTCTGAAGCTCCCAGAAATGACCCGACAACATCTGCTCCTCAATATCTTCCCTATATAAAAATGGCTTTGGGTTGGCTTCCCTTCAACATAACTCTGCTCTTTCTATCCTTGAATATCCTCCATGGCCTCAAACAGGCCTAGTTTATATAGATCTGAAGTTGGTTGTTCATCTCCAACTTCCTCCCAAAATTTGGGCTCCAAAAATGCCCAATATCTCCCAAAAATGGAGAAAATCAATAAAAATCAGGCATAATACAATAAAAATCCCAAAACTTTAGCATAAAACCCATTTTTGGTTTAATTTTGGGCATAAGCCCCCTTCATCCAACGCGTTCCCCCTTTGGCATGGTCATATGGGCCATGTGGCCAAGCGCTAGCCCCTCGGGCTATGCGCTGGCCCTTTCCTTTCGCGCTAACTCCCGGTCTCGTGGGTTATGGCATAGATCCGCGGGCTAACTGTTTAACCGCGCGCCCAAAAAGGTGGACAGGACCCGGTCGTATGTGACTGCCCGGGAACCATGGGCTAGGCCCCTATCCACAATACTCCTGCATATGGTTTAAACCTCCGCTCTGGGGTCGTGTGGATGTGTATCGGACCATGGGCTGGGGCTAAGCCCCGGCCCTTTTCCCCGCCGATGAACCATTCAACCGAACTTAAATAATATTTGCACCATATGTATAACAAGAACCACCCGTTGGCCGGGCGGTTAGCCTGGTCCTGCCAGTCCACTCCCCGGAGGTGAGGTCGGGGGTTCAACCCATGGTAAAACCAAATAAATTTTACATATAACCACAACAGCCAACCACAGGGTACCACGTGGCAGCCCATGACTAGGCCACGTGGCACTTCAACAACCAAAAAAAATCTGCCACGCGTCAAATGTCAATTGGTTCACGTCACTTTCCAGGTATCAAATGCCGTACTGCCCTGTCAGCCCGCCACGTGTCTGCCACCGTACCCGCTGACGTCATCCCGTGCCACGTGTCACCCTTACAGTGGTGACACATGTCACCCATGGATTGGCCCAACTATCTGCCCGTATGCCAAATCAACCTACCATGTGTCACCTCCTGGAGCTGCCACATCATTTGTATGGATCGTATGGTCTGTACAGTCAGCATGTCACGTGGCACTGTACAGAATGTACAGTCATCCCCTTTTTTTGCCTGTTTGACTTTTCGGACAGAACGCGATATATTGCGCATACGGAGCTCGTTTGAGGAAGTAAATATACTGCCGGAATCAGGAAGATGAGACAAACACAATGGCGCTGGCTTTGTCGCATTCCGAGCACTTTCATTTTTGAGCATTTTTAAACCCTGTTAGGCTTCTGGATCCGATTTTGGATCATAGTCAGAGTGCCATTCACCTTGAAAAGAACTCAACCTTCCATTCGAAGACTAAGCATATATAGTTGAGGTACCACTTCATACGATCCACCTTGGAAGATGGATAATTGAAGCTGGAAAAGATACACACTAGCCAGAATCCTGCAGACATGTTAACAAAGGGAGTAACCAGGGAGAAACTGAGTTCTTGCTCAGTTTTAGTTGGTCTTCAAGAATGAAGATGAAGATGAGAAATTTTCCAGGTCCAAGAAGGTTCAGAGTCCAACATATACAGCAGTGGTGGATTTGTTGAGATCAGTCTCCAAGTGGGAGATTGTTGGTTGTGGAGCCTGATTATCTTCCTGATTTAGAGGTCTTTTACTTTCAGCCGTGTTTATACCCCATGAAGTATTTACACCCCAAAAGTATGTACACTCTTCCACGCGGGGGATTGCAGAGGGGGGGTACCCCCTCTGCGGGGTCCAGGGGGGCTATCCCCCCAGATGGGGGGTCTGGGGGCAAGCGGGCCCCCAGTGGGGGTTCAGGGGCGAAGCCCCTGAAGCAAAAATTGCCTTGTAAAAGTATATTGTAATTTCATTGTAAATTTGGACCGTTCATTATAAGGTCACAGATCTAACGATAGAGATTATGTTAGGGTTTTTTTTCCCTAGAAGGCAACCCTATTTTATGAGGGAAATGTATTGCGGCTATGTAGGTTGGTGAGTATTGTATTCTGAGAGAGGAGACTGTGAGAGAAAGAAGAGGAAGTTACAACGGGTTTTGCTATAGGTTGTATCCCTTCATTTTGCTGGATAATAATAAAGAAAGGACCTGGAAATTTCTCTGGTGGACGTAGCCCACACTGGGTGAACCACGTAAATCTGTGTCTCTCTTGTATTGTGTATCTTCTGCGTTTTTGTTTCCTCATTTGTTTTATTTTATTGCTCCGCAGTCCTGTTTTTCTAACATCTGGGCATCTAAGGACACAAAAGACTTCATCTAAAATTTTTTCAAGTGGGTTCGCAGGCCGAAAGTGTAGTACAATGCGAGAATCAAGGATTATCACAATCTAGACATAGGTAGAATGTGAGAAGTTTGCACTGAACTTAACAACAGGGTGCGAACTTTAGTAGTTCTCTCAGGATATAGAAGGGTTCAGTGCAAGAAGGTTTGTAATCAAGCAAATTTTGGAAAAAGAACAAAACTTTTGAGGGAACTTCTGGATCCAGGGAGTCTGTAAGGGTCTCCTCAAGACTCAGAGATTGATGGGAATGAAAAATGGTAGGTTAAGAGAAAATGGCCAAGAAAAAACCACCAAAAATGGGTTGCATCCCCAGTGGAGTCGCCAATTTTGTTATCGGACAAATCGATAGGTGTGGACACTAATAGATCTCCCTAGATCCACCTTGATCTAGAACAAAACATGACATGACATGATTCTTTCCCTAAGTTGTAGTCATTGAATCTACCAATAAGAAGAAACGAGTGATGTACCTTTATATCGCTTCCTTAGGTCTCTGTTGTTCCCGCTTCACTCCAGTGCTCTTGTGATGTCAGGTCCAAGACAACACAAACCAACCAAAGTGAAGATAGAAAAGTATATTCAATGCCAATTTATGCATATGATCAAGGAGTTATGCTATAAAATAAGAGTGATTTTATGGGAAAGGGACATGCCACTGTATTGTATTAAATGAAAGTAGAAGATACAACCTAATCGCCTTGATGTCACAAGCTTCCTTTCAGTGACCCTTGGTTCCAACACACACACTTTCTCTGTACTTGCATGAAGAAGATCCAATTCTTCTTGATAGACCAAATGGAGTCTTCAAGCTTCTGTCCAAGCAGGGTTCTTCACACAATTCTTTCACCAATTCTTCATTCAATCTTGCTTAACCTTTTCCATGAGAAACCTTTCAATATATAGGAGAAGGAGGGATGGTTACAT
Organism: Picea engelmannii; assembly: GCA_009831015.1. Taxonomy (NCBI): domain Eukaryota; kingdom Viridiplantae; phylum Streptophyta; class Pinopsida; order Pinales; family Pinaceae; genus Picea; species Picea engelmannii. The sequence goes on from ML782948.1 coordinate 102,763, forward strand.
GGATGAGGATGATCCCACCAAATTTGAGAAGTCAGTAGGATGCCAACCATGCTAATGCCAACTCATTTTCTAGAAGATCCCCTTCTAGAACCTTCGTGACCTCTTCTCCTTTCCAAGCTTAAAAACAGGTTCGCACCCTATCTATGGAGCAGACTGTGAACAGTTCGCACCCTAAGTGTGGATGGCCTGTGAGAGTGAGGGATTCTCGCACCCTGTAACATAGGCAGCCTGAGAACTCATCTTAAAAATGTGTTTTTTGGAAGAAGACAACAATCATCTTTCTCAAGCAAAAAGTCCTTGTGGGAGCCTGAACACATCACTTGTAGCAACCAAAATCATGTGTAACATACACGAGTCAAAAATATTTTCAGTTTTTTATTTTGAGTCATAGGTTTTCATTAAGCTTTAGGTTTTATGTCCCTTTTCTATAGTCATTTTTCAATTTTTGATGTAAATAAACTAAGGTTAGTTTTGGCTTTGGTCTATCATAACAAGTCAGATAAAGCCTTCATGAGTCAGATCTTCCAAATTCTCTATCATCACCTTGGCATGTCACCTCCTCCATGTTGTATGCTGACCCCTCCTTTGTCACCTTTACCCATTTAGATGTCAAATCAGTGTTGATCTGTACACTTCCAACTCACTAGGAGAGTTCACAGTGCATTCAAAGGTATACCATGCATTCATTTTCATCATTGCATTTATGGATCATGTCAATTAAGATCTCCTTGTTTTCATAGTTGATATTTTAAACCAATATCCAAGGATTATGTAATAAAGGCTTCTAATTGTTTTCTCCAAGTGTGCAAATAATTTTTGAACTCGACATTGTGAACTTGGTGCTACCAACTCAGCACTGCGAACTGGATGCAGAGGAGAGTTGTAGGTTGGATAGTTTTCAAGCGCTTTCAAATCAAGGCCACCAGGTACTCCATGAGAATTTTCATCTTATTTGAAGGTCAGAAAAGGGCTTGTTGGTATTTTTTCCTTTTGGTCACTACAAACTGGTGATAGACATTGAAAACTGTCTTATTTACCTTCTAAGAAGTTTTAAAAACCATTTTCATGTGCTATGAAACTTTCTCATTAAGTTGTATCCCTGGGTTTATGCCACCTTTCCCACTAATCCATTTCACCTGATTTGCTTATATTTCCCAAGCGTTGCAAAACCCTTGCCTTGGTGCTGCAAAATCTGTGCAACAAACCCAACAATGTGAACCCTCTATTCCAACACCTTTTATAAAACATGTTTTTCAAAGATTTGTTCTAATATCCCTTCTGGTAATTTCTAGTAGTATTTACCCTTGTCTCCCTGATTAAAAAATACCTTGTATTATTCTTGGAGGTCAAATGAGTTGAGAAGTATAGAAGTTTTAAAAAGAACTAGCCTATTGGTAAAGTCTTTCCATTAAAACCCTAATCCCTTTCTTTCCTTATTTCACCTCTAGCATTCATTAAATCTTGTGGTAAGATATTCTTCAAACATCATTAATGGATAGTCCGCAGCAAAGGAAGGCTAAAAAAGGAGGGGGATTTGGTTGCAAAGAAGAAGCTCAAGGGACTAATGGATATATATCATGAAACTGTTGACAAAGCCATATTTATAGCGAAAAGGTTTCGGCCCCTCCACAGGCAGCTCAAAAACCTATATAGACAAAACAGGGCTCATCAAGCTCAAATCAGAAAGCTAAATATGGAGTTGCAACCTTTCAAAGCAGAGCTAGCCAAGAGGAATTTGGAAATTTTAGCCACAGTTGCTACCAGAAGGAGCTCTAGAGTCGAAAAATGAAGAAGATGAACGTCCTTAAACAATATTAGTTTTGGCAGGTTCATGTTTATGCATTTTTAAAATTTTGAGGATGGTTGATCCAAAAAGGATCTAGAGAAGGCTAAGAACAACTCAGAACTCCTAGAGGCAACTTAGGATGCTCAGAATGGCTTCAACAGATAGAGAAAGGGAAAAAATTAAAAGTTACCAAAACTCATTTAAAATGGCATGATTGCGAAGAGTGCGTCACAATATTTCTAATGACACAAATGACTCATCAAACAGAGTTATAGATCGAAAGATATTCACAGTCAAAGTTTTGGTCAACCTAGCCCAGTCAACCGGGATGAGTTAGCGTCTGTACCACTGATGTCAACATCAGTATGGATGACGTCATCATCCATACAACATACGTGGAAAGAGAAAATGGTGACACATGTCATGCTAATGTAAGCATGATGACGTGGAAGCACCAGAGGCTGCCACGTGTCACTCATTTTTGGACTTTTTGGGTCGACCATTGGACCAATGAAAATTTTCCACGTGGTAGTCCATACAGGACACGTGGCAGAGTGACGTGGCATCCATACGACACATGGACGGAAGGTAACGTGGTAGGCTGACTGCGCAACAAGGTGACGTGGGACAATGATTGGCTGCCACGTGGCCCAGTCATGGGATGCAACATGGCAATGGAAAAATTCCCAATGATGCCCCCAATAAAAAATAAAACTATATATATATATATAAATTGAATATACTGCCAAATCTGGCGGAGGTTCCACCAGATTTGGTGGCATATTCCACCAACTGCCAAACTAACCACTGCCAAAATCTCCACCAAATTTTTTTTATAACCATATGCTAAAAGGGGAGTCCGCGGGATTCGATCCCGTGACCTCCGCCTAAACCTCCTCCAACAAGTGACTTAAAATAACATCCGCTAACCACTACGCCAACAGACCCATTAATTCAAAACCACCACTTTTTATTATAAAAAGGATCTTTTTCCAGTGTACAAGGGGAAGGAGAGACCAAGGTGTGGTCGTACAGACTGGGCACGCATTTTGAGAAAATTTCTAGTCATTTATTGCAAAAGTAGGCACGAAAACTAAGACAGGGGTGTCTCTTGGGCCTGAAAGTGCCAGACTCAAATTGAGGCATGGAGATAGTCATCTTTAGGTAATTTGACGCCACAAATGCAGTGGTGATGTTTGTTTTCTGATCTAAGAAAATATTTTGTAGCTTAAATCTAGAATTAGGTATACTTATGTATTTTTCCCAATTCTTTTGTGGAGTTAATAAAAAGGCCCACCCATTTGTGAGAAGGACCCAAAGACATAGTCCACAAGGGACAAACTCCGTTATCAAGTTTTTATGTTCATATTTCATGCTTATGTCGCTTTATTTTTGAGCTTTTCCTTCTTTATGGTGTATTTTAGTTTATGCTCATTTAATACAATTCTTTAATAAGTCATCGGATGAAAAGATCCTGGATCATGTTGGTATAAGAGCAGTCGTCTTTGACTTGAATTGTTGAGTATGAATTCTTACTAGGGACAAGTATAAGCAAGATGAAGGAACTATTAATACTTTCAATCTTGAAGTTGGTCGTGCATCCCGAAGAAAAAAATGGCAGAAGAGGACAAGTGTGATGAACAAGATAAAAACTTTCACAATGTCTTTTATCGCATGTCAGAAATGGTCGAACGAATGTATGGAGATTACAAGAAGAGGATGAAGAAGAAAGAGAAGAAAAATGAAGCACATGCAAATGATGATATATTGGTAAATCAAGGGGTTGGAGGAGATCCTCCCGAGCCTCCATCTTCACCTTCAAGTTATAGTTCTTCTTCCTGAGCATTCTCATCATTCTAGCCATAAAGCCTCTTTTAAGAAATCATTATTAAAGCTTGATGTAAAATTTGTTTTACCTATGTTTAATGGAGATGTTAATCATGAAAAGCTAGATAATTGGATCCGACAGGTTGAAGTATATTGTCGTGTTTAACATATTGATGAAGAGGAAGTTAAAGTGCAACTGGATTCTCTTCGATTGGAAGGCACCACTCTCGTATGGTGGGAGAGAAAACTTCAAGACATGAGTAAGTGTGGTAATCTTCTTTCCTCATGGTCAGAATTTAAATCAGAGATAAGTAAGAAGTTATATCCATTAGGGTATTTACATAAAGCGATGATGGAATGGAAAACTTTAAGGAAAAGTAAAGGTCAAACTATACAAAGTTTCACAGAAGAGTTTAGGAAGAAATCTCTTGCATTGAACGCTCATTTGGATTCTTACAAAACTTTAATGAAGTATATTGGCACACTTCACAGTTATAATCATCATACTTTGCTCTTGTTTAACCCCACTAGTCTTGACAAAGTTTGTGTGCACGTCACTCACCTTGAGAATAGGGGGAAACATGTTCAAGAAGATCCCAAAAATAAACCTTCCAATTTCCCACAAAAGTATTTCAAGAAGTTCAAAAGGAAGGAAAAGAATACTACTACAGTAATGAGAGAAGGAGGAAAACCATCTTGCACTCATTGCAAGAAGAGTGGTCATGATGAAGAACATTGTTGGAAACTGCATCCATAAAAGAAATCGAAATAGTTCGGTGGAAAGGGGAAGACAAAGACCGTTGCTACAGTGCAACACGATATTGGTTCCAATTCAGGAGATGAAGTAAAGATCATAGTGGTTTGAGTACAAGGTAAATATTCCCTTCATTGTAGTTCAAGTTTCAATAATGAATCTCATGTTGATGAACGAAAGATGAATGAGTTATTTCATATATGAGTTGTATCTAAGCATACTAAGATAGATACATTATTTGATCCGGGTTCCCAAGTGAACATAATATCTGAAGCACTTGTCGAGAATATGGGTCTTGAAATGAAACCACATCCGAAGCCTTATCCTCTTGGTTGGGTATGTTATAAAGAAAAACTTAATGTCACCAAACAATGTAGGATCAGATTTGTTATTGCTTCAAAGTTGATTGATGAAGTGGATTTGGATGCTGTGCCACTTGATATATGTGGCATAGTGTTGGGGAGTCCTTATCTTTATGATAGAAAAGAAGACTTCTTTCATCATGAGAACAAATACCACCTTTCTAAAGGGGGAGTGTAATATATTGTTATATCTCACAACATGAGGATAAATACAACACTTGTTAGTGCAGGACAAATGAAAAGACTCATAACCACCAATAAGAGATATGTACTCATGGTCATCAAAGAGAAATATGTTGGGACATACGATGCTTTCCAAGGGTGTAATCCATCTCATAAAGAGGAATTAATTAATATTGTTTCTAAGTATGATGATATTTTTTAGGAACCAGATGGATTACCTCCTAAGAGGGAAATCCAACATGAGATACATCTTCAAGAAGATTCTCCTTTTCCTAATGTGGGCATGTACAGGATCTCAGATGTGGAGATGATAGAGATCAAGAAGCAAGTACAAGGCTTATTGGATCAAAGAGTCATCAGGCCCAGTTCATCTCCTTATGGTTCTCCGATTGTGATGGTTCCAAAGAAGGATGGCACATGGAGAATGTGTGTTGATTACCGGGCCTTAAATAAAATCACGGTGAAAAATCGATACCCTCTTCCTCGTATAGATGATTTACTTGATTAGTTGAAGAATGTTGTTTATTTCACTAAGTTGGATTTGCACAGTGGATATCATCAAATCAGGGTTGCAGAACAGGATGCATGGAAAACTGCCTTTAAAACCAAACAAGGATTGTTTGAGTGGTTAGTTATGTCATTTGGGCTTTGTAATGCTCCAACAAATTTCATGCGTGTGATGAATGATGTACTCATGTATTTCCTAGATGACTTTGTGATTGTGTATTTAGATGAAATTCTTGTTTTTAGCGGGACTTGGGATGAACATGCAAAGATATTGGTACTTTGCAAAGGGAAATGTTGTATGTAAAAATGTCTAAATGTGAATTTGGCAAGAATGCACTTGTATACTTAGGTCATATTGTAGGAGGAGGTCAATTGAAAATTGATCCTTCCAAAACTGTAGTAATTGTAAAATTCCCAGAGCCAAAAAGTGTAACCAAAATTTGAAGTTTCTTAGGTGCAGTCCAATATTGGAGGAGATTCATTCCCAACTTCTCCTTTATAACAACTCCTTTGCATGCCTTAACCAGAGTGAAGAACACTTTTCAGTGGGAAGGAAAGAAACAAAAAGCTTTAGACACTTTGAAGGAGAAGATAAGTATTGCACCAGTATTAGCACTGTCGAATCTTCAACAACCTTTCGAGATTGATACAGATGCCAACGGATACACCATGGGTGAAGTATTGATGCATTATTGTGATCCTATATGTTATTACTTTGAAACTTTTAACCAAGATGTTTTTAACTATCCTACATATGATAAAGAATTGTATGCATTAGTTCAGAGCGTAAATAAATGGAAGCACTAATTGTTAAGGAAGGAAACAATTATACATACAGATCACCAGCCCTTACAATATCTTCAAGCATAGACCAAATTGCAACAATATCGACACTACAAGTGGATGGGTTTTCTACAACAATTTCATTTGGTAATCAAGTAAAAGAAGGGTACAAGTAACAAGGTAGTCGATATGCTTTCTAGACCTCCTATTGTTGCTTCTATTATTTTGAAGAATACTTCTTTATCTCATGATAGCTATGTAGAGAAATATGCCATCTATGAAGATTTTAAAGAAGTATATGAGAAGCTAACCCATGGTGCACTAGTAGAGAACTATTGTCTACAGGGAAAACTACTATACTATCTTGGGAAACTATGTATTCCTACAAGTGAACGAGTCCATGTAATACGAGAAACTCACACTTCTCTTGTGTCTGGGAATTTTGGGGTAGAAAAAACTATGGCTCATTTGCACAGGTTTTTTACTGGCCTCAAATGAAAGCAATTGTAACTAAATATGTAAAGGGGTGTGTGATGTGTTCTACTTGTAAGCCCACTAATAGAAAATTGGGGCTATACTCACCACTTCCTGTTCCATCCCATCCATGGGAAAGAATTTCCATGGATTTTTTACAGGGTTTACCAATGACCAAAGGGGGTCATGACTATTTGTATGTTTTAGTGGATAGGTTCAACAAGATGTGTATCTTGATGCCATGTAAAAAGAAGATCATTGTTGAATAGACTACTTATCTCTTCTTTCAGTATGTTTGCATTCACTTTGGGTTACCCACATCCATTTTCTCGAATTGAGATACTCGATTCCTTGGGGATTTTTGGACTAGCTTGTGGAGAATGATGGACACCAAATTGAAGAGGAGAACTTCTTTCCATCCATAGACTAACGGACAGACAAAGGTGGTAAATAGAATAGTGGTACTTTTTCTTCAAGGCTACTGCAACAAGCATCCTAAGTTATGGGATGAACATATACCATATGTAAAACATGCTTATAACCGAGCTTTACATTCATCCACTCAGAGTTCACCTTTTGAGACATGTTTTCGTTACCTACCCAAGGTTCCTTTGGACTTAATACATGGGAGATATGTTGATGTGAATGAAGAACGAACATAGGACATAGCCCGCAAGTTTATCTAGAGGATCCAACAGATACACCAGGAATTCATGGAACAGTTGGAGAAAATTCAAGAACAATATAAAGCTCGACATGACAAGCATAGGGTTGATCATCAGTTCCAGGTTGGAGACCGGGTATGGCTTCATATCAGAAAGGAACGATTGAAGGGTGAAGGCAAAAAAATCAAACCCATCTGATATGGACCCTTCACTATCTTGGAGAAAAGTGGCACTAATGCTTTTTGTTTAGATCTTCCATCTTATATGCAGATTTACTCTGTTATGAACATAAAGAACTTGAAACTTTTTTAGCCTCCCATGATCATAAATCAGGATGAGGAAGTTTCAATACCTTCATTTGATGAGTTTGCACCTGAGTACTTGGATAAGTTACAGAAAGATATCATCCTGGACAGAAGGACGAGGACTTCACGCAGGGGTGATGTTGATTATCTTCCAGTAGGCTTAAAGGGCACACATCCAAGCAAGGAAAAGTGGATCGAGAAGGACAAAGTGAGGGGACTCTTCCCTCTCTTACCTATTGATTGATGAAATATTTTGGTGATCCAAAAAGGATCTAGATAAGGCTAAGAACAACTCAAAACTCACAGAGGCAACTCAAGATGCTCAGAATGGCTTTAGCAGACAGAGAAAGGGAAAAAAATCAAAGTTCTTAAAACTCAATTAAAATGGCATGATCTCGAAGAGTGCGTCACAAGATTTCTAATGACACAAACTGATCGTCAAACAAAGTTACAAATTGAAAGATATCTGCAGTCAAAATTTTGGTCAACCTAGCCCAGTCAACAAGGATGAGTCAACATCCATACTGCTGATGTCAACATCACTAAGGATGATGTCATCATCTGTACAACATACGTGGCAAGTGCAGAGGGTGACACATGTCATGCTGATGCCAACATGATGATGTGGCAGCACCAGAGGTTGCCACATGTCACTCTTTTTTGGAATTTTTGGGCCGACTTGTGGACCAATGAAAATTTTCCACGTGGCAGTCCGTACAAGACACATGGCATCCATACATTACGTGGAAGGATGACATGGCATCTGTATGACACATGGAAGGGTGACATGGTAGGCTGTCTGTGAAACAAGGTGACATGGGCCAATGATTGGCTGCCACATGGCCCAGTCATGGGTTGCCACGTGGTAGTGGAAAAATGCCCAATGACGCCCAACGACCAAAAATTTTAAAAATATATATAATTGAATATACCGCCAAGTTTGGTGGTGGTTCCACTAGATTTGGTGGCATATTCTGCCAACCGCCAAACTAACCACCACCAAAATCTCCACCAAAAAATTGTTATAACCATATGCTAAAAGGGGAGTCCACGGGATTCGATCCCAGGACCTACGCCTAAACCTCCACTAACAAGTGACTTAAAATAGCCTCCGCTAACCACTATGCCAACAGACCCATTAATTCAAAACCGCCACTTTTTGTTATAAAAATGAGCTTTCTCTAGTGTACGAGGGGAAGGAGAGACTAAGGCATGGCTATATGGACTGGGCATGCATTTCAAGAAAATATTTGGTCATTTATTGCAGAAGCAGGCACAGAAACCAAGATAGGGGTGTCTCTTGGGCATGAAAGTGCCAAACTCGGATCAAGGTGTGGAGATAGTCATTTTTAAGTAATTCGATGCCACAAACGTAGTGGTGATGTTTGTTTTCTAATCTGAGAAAATATTTGGTATCTTAACTCCAGAATGAGGTATACTTATGTATTTTGCCCAATTCTTTTGTGGAGTTAATAAAAAGGCCTACCCATTTGAGAGCAAGACCTGGAGACGTAGTCCACCAGGGACGAACTCCGTCATCAAGTTTTTTTGTTCATATTTCATGCTTATGTCTCTTTCCTTTCGAACTTTTTATTATTTATGGTGTATTTTAGTTTATGCTCATTTAATACAATTCTTTAATAAGTCACCGGACGAAAAGATCCCAAATCAATGGTTATGCCTTATAAATCATGTTTAAGTTTGGGATGATCTCTTCAAGTCGTATACCATATTATGAGTTGATTACAATTGTTGAAGCACCAGAGATAATTTTTGGGATGTTTTTGGGTATTATTAAATACAATAAGATGCTACAGGAAATTTCATAGCACTTGGCGCTGTGAACTGGATGATACAGACTAGCATTGCGAACTGTGCTACGAACTCTTGTTCTGGAAGTTTTGAAGGAATAAGAAGCTGCATGATGGTTAGAAAAATGCATGATAGTTTTCTAAGGGCTAGTTGTAAGTTGGGAGGCCACTTGCCAAAGGAATATGCGCTCAAAAGGACACTTCATCAACCATAAAGAAAATGTTATGGGCGTTGCCAACATTAGCCTAGATTTTAGCATTTTGTTATTTTTTGTTATCCACCTGTTGCCACACCACTTTGAGGGAATATGGATCCTAGGATAAGGTTTTTATTAGAATTGTAAAGCTGCCATTGACAGTCTAGACTATAAAATAGACATAGTAAGACTGAGAAAGGTTGGAATGGTTGAGATGAAACTCATATTTTGATGTTGTGGATGTAACAAAGACATCTCAGATTTTATGTACCAGACCTGAGACTTTTTGGCTAATAGAAATCAGTCTTTTCCACCTATCATCTTGTTTTTGTCTTACTCTGATTTGAAGTCTGTTGAAGGTTTCAATTGATCTGATTGTATCTGTATTGCAATGAAGGATTTGTTGTGATGTTGTTTATGATTTTATCAGAGTTCCGCTTTTGATTAAAGAAGTTCTTGTTTTAAAATGTTTTCTTCATATACCTACTAGTATTACCTGATGTGAAATGGTAGATATATTTTACCTTTCTGACTGAAGTCTTCCACTTATCCATCTTATTCTTTAAACCTTGATCTAAGTTACTAAAAACCTCATTTTTTGGTGCATTTTATCTAGAACTTACTGTGATTAACATTGTTTTACTGAGTTTTTTATCCATTCTCCACCTGATCATAAAAACTTATCTTTAAACTTATTGATGGGTTCTGAGCTTACAGTTTAGCACTCAAAGTGTGACTTTTAGTGGCAACATTTTCCATCACTATTTCCCCCCATTTCCTTATATCTTGGTATTTTAGGGTGTATTGACCCAAGAAGGGGTTGTCCCTCATTCTATGGGAAGAAGGAGATGACGAACCTGAGGGATGGATGTTGGGTAAAATATAAAATACCATGAATGAACCTTCTAGATGCTTCTCCCAAGGATCACCCAAGAAATTAATGAAACACTTATCTTTGAGAAAAGGGGGACCCACAATAAAATATGATTAAGAATGCTTAAAAGGTTAGTTAAAGGATAGGAGGTCTCATTACAAGCCGACATATCATGTCCATGAATATATAGTGGTATGACATTACCATCATCTGGTCACCAAATCAGGGTAATGGATCTCAGTTACATGGCTGAGAGAAATGGGGTCTCATCACGAGCCAACCTTCTCATTTCCACTAGGTGATTGTGGGTGACATTTCCATTATCTGGAAATCACGCCAGGGAAGTGGCCTTAAACCTTTCCTTCAAATTAGGAAAGAAAGAAAGAATGGAAAAATAATTGGCTTGGAATAAGTGCATTGAGGACAAAGGTACCACACACCCTCTACAAAGGTACCCATGAATGAGACATTATGACCTCTTGTATGTCATGATACCTATGGCCATTGAGTCTTGAACTTAACCACTTCACCCACTTTACATGGCTTAGAGAGGAATCTCTTGGAAACTCTCCTTGACCTAGGGAAAGATCTAGCTAATAGGACACCTCGTCAACCCTCCCATATTCAATCTTGGTAAGTCTCATAATGTCTTTGAGCACTTAATTACTTGACATAATGATCTTTTATGCACATGCTTAGGTGGCTCTTTTATTGATTGGATTCACTTATCATGATGTTATTATTTGAGATCCTTGGAGGGTGTGCTTAGTTGTCTTTGCAGGACCTAGTTCATGGAAAATTTTGGAATAACAAGCCTAGATTGGGCTTCTATGGGGCTTGAAGCCCACATGTGGATGCCAAGGGACCACATACCGGATGAGAGAGATCAAAATTTGAAGTCCCAAAATATTACTTTGACAACATAACCCAACCCCCACATGCCAAAAATGTTTCTTAGGAGAGGTAAAACATCACTTCTAGAGGTATGCTGTCACCTAAGGGGGTTAGGGTTTGGTGGTGAGATAACATGCATTGGAACAATGAAATTGTTTAGGGGCTTGAGCCATGATCATGAAGGAATTTTTTGGTATGATTTACATGTGGTTTTGGGAATCCTTTCTACTCTCCTCCATCACCAACTACCTCCTCCTAGTGCCAAAATGTCCCCTAAAGGGGTGATGTCCATATGACTAGGGATTTTTCTATGTGCAAAAGTGAAATTTGAATGAATTGTTTAATATTTATTTGTAAAAGGGGAAAGATTAGGGTTTTTGACCCCTAGTCTTGTGGTTTAACCTTAATTATATGGACAAACTGTCTTAGTGATATTTTGTATAAATAAGAGATCATAAGATCTCAGTTTAACATAACTCTCCCTCTTGTGAGAAGTACTTGGTCTGAAATTTTCAGTACACTTGGAGTATTTTGCCTCTTGTGCTATGGAATAATGATTTTATGGTTATGGTTGATGATGATGATGATGATGCGCTATCTCTAAGAGGTCTTTCTCTTGCTTTTGTGGAGGTTTACTTTGGCTTGTTAAAGATTTTTCTTGAATGGTATGGTCTCTTTACTTTGTTATTATCATTTGTAATTCAATATAAGGTTGTTTTGGCCAAGGCTAGATAGGGACTGTTGGGCCCGAGATATGATTGATTTTATGATGTTAATTAGATACCTTTGTTGAATGTATATAGGAATTTTCATGATTTGAAGAAGTTTTTGAAGGGATTTTGTGCCAAAATGCTATGATCCACACTAGGTATGCATAATTCGTGTTTATGATGATCTTGAATGTAATTCAGTATGTTTTTATATTTCTATGAATCTAATTCGCATTTTTGATGTCACAAGGCAAAATCATCACATGTTTTTGCTTCCGACACTTAGTCCGGTACTCCATCCGTCACTTAGTCTGGTACTCCATTCGCACTCCATCCGACACTCCATCCTACACAAAAACGATGGGTGATTTGGCGGTTATGGTATTGGCATCCAGTGGTGGGAAAATCAGAGGCATTTGTTTTTCTCTTGTTCGTCCCCTCCATCTACTGAACTCTTGACAACTCAATTTGGGTTGTTAAGTTGAGTGATTATTGGCTCGCTCCATTTCGATAGTTAGGGCATCATTAATGTAATTTACTGCTTTTAGAAGAGGTTCGACCCTCCAGTGGTCGACCTCTCATTCTTTAAAGCTTATAAATACCACCGTGGTGGTCATACAATAGTTAAAAAGTTCAGGAAATTGTGTGTTAAGAGACAAATACGGTTTCCTCTGTTTTGCCATTTTCATTTTGCCATAATTGTGTAAGACTGTGTTTTTAGTTTTAATGGTGAATTTGTGTTGTTGAAGATTGTGGTGTGCATTTAAGGAGTGACCACGACTTTCTGGGGGGCCCACCAATAGTCTAGGTAACTTTTCTATGAGTTTGTTTATGAATTACATAGCATAGATGTCTTTTTATTTTATTTCATGTACATGAATTGTTAGTTTATTTCTTTGTTATATAACTTCTTGTTATAGTTTAATTGTTCTAGTTTCCTTTTGCAGGTTAGTATGAAGGATCTTGTCAATATGCACTGACTTTGTAATTAGTAGAAATGATTTTGCAAACTTGGACACTAACCTCATGTGTGATTAGATAGTAAATTATACTTTCTTTATGCTTTTAAAATAAAGTTCAAAATAGAATTTAAAACATAGTTTTAGGACAGAGTTTTAATTCATGTTTTCTTTAACAAGGCTTCGATGGATGGATAGTATTAGTTCTAGTTTTTATCTTTAGATTGCTTATTCAATTACTATTTAGTTTTTCCTGCTTAACTAGTTGTTAATTAAATTGCTCATTAGTTTACTTGTCACATGCTAGAATAATGTTTAATTCCTGTTTATAAGCATTTTTCTTTTTGTAATTTGAATTTTTGAAATAGGTCTAGCTTAGTTTACTTCATGTAATTTCTTTCTTAGATCTAGGTTGCAATTTCAATTTGTAGTTAATGATTGAATTTGGTTATGAGTTTGCTTACATAGTATAGAATGCAATTGAATTTCATAATCTCTTTATAACTATTGATGATTAATGCATAAGTGATAATCACATGGATATGCAGGGTAATTGATGTTGTTTCCGTAATGGCTAAGTTTTCATTGGATTGCCTAATTCACACTTTTGATTTTTCTATTGAAGTCAATATCGAGTTTATCCCTCTTGAATTATCTTTCATTGTTAAGTGCCATCATGATATTATAAGACACCAGAGACATTCACACAATCATCAACACTATATTTGAGCTTTCATACGTTAAAAGATAGTTTCTTGCTTTCATAGATCAGAAAATAGCTTTCTTGCTATTGTAGGATAGATAGTCTTTTACTTTGGTAGATTAAAGAGTAGTTTGTTTATCATAGATTAAAAACTAGTTGTTAACTCTTCTTTCTTTCAATTAAGTAGATTTCCTTTTGTAAATTAGAAATAGTTGTATTAAGAATAGAGTTCACTTGTCTCTTAGCTTAGTTAGTTTCTTATTGAGTAGCTTTTATTATTTTACTTGCTATAGAATTTATCCTAGGTTAGTTAGATGCAATTTTCTTTAATAGGTTAATTGCTTACTTGTCTATTCTTTCTTTCATAGTATGGTTGCTTGTTTATTTACTTTCTTTCATAGGATAGTTGTTTAATTGAATTCAAATAGACTAGTTAAAGTAATTTGCTATTGCTATTTGTTTATTTTTATGCTTAAATAGTTTGTTTTTTCTTATTGTCATGATTCAATTAGTTTTCTTAGTAGGCTTTTCATTTACTTTCCTAGAACTATCTATTGATCCTTGGTTCAAAATTCTTAGGTTACATAGTTTAAAGTTGCTTAGTAGGGTTTTCTCATTAGATAGCTTTGTTTGAATAGATTATCCCTTAGATAGCCACTTCCTTAGTTAGACTATACTAATACCAATACTTCTACCTTGGCATATATTTTGCTACAACTCTAAGTTTACTTGCCCTGGGTTGACAATTTAATTGAGGGATTTTAGTGTGTTTTTAGTGCATATATAACACCCATCATTTTTGGCGTCGTTGTCGGGGAGTTGTCTCAAGGTACGAAATAGTTAGGAAATAGATCATTTCTATACATTAGCATTAGATTGGTGGCGGGGGAACTTTAAGACGAGAGGTAAGAACCCACACATATTCTATTGCAGGCTCCCCCAAACCCAATGGTAGTTTTTATTTTTATTTTTGTTTTCTTTCATGAATATACCTAGAGACCCAAAAGGTAGATACATTAAATCTAAATCAAACCTTTCAACCAAGGTTCCTTCTGACCTTTTTGGGGGAAGGGACGTTTCACTCATAAAATCCCCAGACCGATACCGAAAAACATGAGCTATCTCAACTCAAAGACCTAAAGTAGTCTCTAAAGAGACTAACATGGGGAGCACTTTAGAACAATAAATTGAAGCATTAATCATATTGGGATAGGAGGCAAGACCACTCGAGCCTTCCACAGAACCAAACAATACAACCTTTGATTTTACACCACCACTAGGAGATCCTAACATTGAGGACATCATAGACCTTGAACATGTGAATATTTTGTTTGGTAGTTCAACCAATGTAATTATCTCTCAAACTGACACAAAAACCTTGGCACCAATAGTCTCAATCAGCTCGAGTAGAGTCCTAGACATCCAAACAGTAGGAAGACCTTTCCATCAAAGGGAAACCTTGTTCTCTTCAAAGGTAAAAACACCTAGGTAATCTCTTTTTGGAAACCAAACCAACATGGATGATCAGGAGGATCACAACAATGTAAGACATAGGGAGGAAGAAGAAACTGGAAACTAAACCGAAACTACCTTCAAGTTTCCAATTTTGGACACCACCCCAAATGCCAACATGAAAGATATTCCTCTCTCAGAACTGCCTACCTTTTATGGTAAAAACAATGAAGATCCAGACACCTTCCTATTTGAATTTGACATCTTGTGTAGGAGCTATAACTACGTACAAGATGCCTATAAACTAAAACTCTTTCCTGCCACCCTCAAAGACTCTACACTAATATGGTTCATGGGGTTGGGAGAATCCAATATTAGGTCTTGGGAAGCCATGAAAGATATCTTTCTTAAAAAGTACCAAGAATACTACAAGACCAAGGAATCTCATAATGACATCTTTAAAATCCATCAGTTAGAAGACGAGACCCTTGAAGATTATCTGGAATGATTTGGTTATATCTCCTAGAAGTCAAAATACCATGACCTCCCAGAAGATGCAGGGCTCTTTTCTTTAAGGGAATTTTAGAAGAATATCTAGAGATGCTTAACCTGATGGCATCAGGTGACATCTCCCATAAGCCATTTGTCAAAATATGTGAAATGTGTAAAAATTACTCAAGGAGTAGATCTAAGACAAGAAAGAATGTTCAAGACCCTTATAATAGAAGCTTAAAACCATTCAGTTCAGGTGGTATCACGAGAGCAGAGATAGGGAAACTTTTAGAGAACTTCAAGATAGACATCTTAAGCAC
This sequence comes from Picea engelmannii, assembly GCA_009831015.1. Classification (NCBI taxonomy): domain Eukaryota; kingdom Viridiplantae; phylum Streptophyta; class Pinopsida; order Pinales; family Pinaceae; genus Picea; species Picea engelmannii. Next base: position 118,821 of record ML782948.1, read on the forward strand.
AATAGGTTCCCAGTTGGACACCCTCAAAATTAAAAAGAAACAGGAGGAGGAAAATTCCACAATGAACATATATTTCCCAAAATGCAAAAGGAAGCATTCCTAAAGGGAATTCCCATTAGATAACATTTTAGTTTGTGGCTTCTACATGGAAGACCACTCAACTAAGAAATTTCCATCATTTCCCAGTTTATTAGCCATCTATAGGAGTGTATATCTTGGGGATTCCTTTTATGCACCTAGGAGGCCATGGTAGCCTAGGAACCAACCCACATACCCAGATCTACAATCTCAAGTTCCACCCTATTACCAACGACAACAGTGGAAATCACCAAGTTGGAATAACTGGTCTACTCAGTACCAACATCCTTGGCCTCAAGGATGGAGAGGAGGGCATAACCAAGGAAACCCTCAAGATCCACCTATCCCTATCTCCAACCATCCTTATCCTCAGTTTCCACTGAACACTCCACAACTTCTGCCAAGTTTTGTTCCACCACCTTTACCTCCTATTCCAAAACAACAACCGCTACAATATCAGAAAGAAAGATCCCCAAGACCAGCATTATTACTGGCACAACCAATTCTCAATCCCAATAACAAGCCCCCTTAACCTCTTCATAATGTTGAGATGCAAGCCTTACTGACATATGTTATTACTCCTTTTTCATTACAGGAAATTCAACTAAGATCGAGAAAAGTTTTGGATAGGAAGAGACCTTCAATAGTCATCAAGGAAGAAGAAGAAGAAGAAACCACTAAACAAACCATGGATGAAACTAGGTGGGAAGATGTTATTATACATAAGGTCCAAGAACCTAAGATTCCCTAAAATGAGCCTTCACAAAGCACAAAGGCCCCTCCTTATCTAGACATATTGGTAATCGAGAAACCTACCACCTGACCGGAATTTGACATCTTGAATGAATTGAAGAATATTTGTGTCAATATTCCCTTGCTTCAAGCCATTAAAGACATTCCAATCTAGAGTAAGGTAGTCAAAGAATTGTGTATTAAGAAGCCAGGTAGGAAGCAAAAGGAACCTCCTACAATACATTTTATAGGAGAACTTTTCGAATACATATCAGAGCAGCCACAACTAGCAAAATATGGGAACCCTGGAAACCCTGTAGTGACTATAAACATTAACGAGGTTTCCATTGGGAATACTCTCATAGACTTAGGGGCAACCATCAATGTTATGAATTCTACTACCTTGGAACAATTACAGTTACAACCTCTTCTTCGGCCTACCCCAACCATTTTGGAATTAGTAGATAAGACCAGGGTTATACCTGAAGGAATTTTAGATGATATCATGGTTACTTTAGCCTCATGGGAATAACCAATAGATTTTCTTTCTATCCACTCAAAGGATCCTACCAAAGGCCATCTCATCATTTTGGTAAGACCTTGGCTAGCCACAACCAATGCATTTATTGGTTGTAGAGAGGGAGAAATGACCATCTCAAATGAGATTTCTATCCAGAAGCTCACCATCTACTCTCCAACTCAACCTATCATGGAGAATCTATGGTGGCTTGAGTGTCCATATGAGAATGAGGACTGGGAAGAACCTATATTGCCAAGTGACCATGCATGGACACTTAAGGAGCACACAATGGAAAATGTACTAAACCAGTTTATTTTTGCTATCACATGTGTGGATTTTCCACAATCTTTTCCCCAATTTGAGTACATGTTTGGGGAAGAATTTTAGGAACAATTGGACCCATCCATTTTATCTTTGACATCTTTTATCTTTGATATAGACGAGTTTTCCATGTCTTATACTATTCCCTACGAGATTAGTTCAGGGAATTGTTTACATATAACCTCTGGGCTAGATACAGACCAACATAAACAATTAGTAAGTATCCTTAAAGAACAATAGGGAGAATTTTCCCGAGAATACACTGACATGAAGGGTATACACCTTGACACATGCATCCATCGCTTATATACCCAAGGGGAAGTAACACCTGTTAGGGAACCCCAGAGAAGGATGGACCCAACTCTCAAAGATATAGTCAAGGAGGAGATCCAAAAGTTGTTAAATGTCAGATTTATTTATCCCATCTCCGGCAGTCAGTGGGTATCCCCACTTGTAGTGGTTCCAAAGAAAGTGACCGGGAAATGGAAAATTTGTGTTGATTTCTGGGAACTCAACAAAGCCACTCGGAAGGATTACATTCCTCTTCCTTTCATTGACCAAGTTCTGGATACCTTTTCTGGAAGGAAGTATTTTTCCTTTTTAGATGGGTACAATGGGTACATTCAGATTCTCATAGCACATGAGGAACAGGAAAAGACTACCTTTACTTGTCCTTGTGGTACCTATGCCTATAGGGTCTTACCATTTGGATTATGTAATGCTCCTGCCACATTTCAACGGGCAGTACTAGGGATATTTGCTGATCTTATTCATGATTGTGTGGAGGTCTACATGGATGACTTCATAGTTTATGGAAACACTTACCAGGAAGCTTTAGACAACTTAGAAAAAGTCCTTATCAGATGCCAAGAAATGAACCTATCTCTAAGTCATGAAAAATGTAAAATGTTGTTAACTAAAGGAGTGGTTCTAGGACATCATGTTTCATCTAAAGGGATAAAAGTCGATCCTTCAAATATTGAGGTTATCATCAGACTTCCACCCCCCAAGACTCAGAAAGAGGTGAGAATATTTCTTGGACATGCCAGTTACTACCAACGGTTTATTGAAAAATGTACAAAGATTGTTGCACCTATGTTTGGATTGTTAATAAAATATGTTGATTTTGTTTGGACTGAGCAGTGTCAAACTTCCTTTGAAACCTTGAAAGCTAAGCTGTCTGTGGCACTAGTTCTTAGAGGGACCAATTGGTCTCTCCCATTTCACATATCCACTGATGCCTCTGAAACTGCAATAGGAGGGGTATTAGTGAAGAAAGAGGACCAACATTCCTATGCCATTTATTTTGTAAGAAAGAACTTGTCCCCTGCTGAGTTAAACTATACAGTTACAGAGAAGGAATTCTTGGCACTTTTTCATGTTATTAACAAGTTTCGCCATTACATTATAGGTTATGAAGTATTCATACATATAGATCATTCTGCCATTAGATTTCTCATGAATAAACCCATAACCAATGGCCAAGTGACTAGGTGGCTCTTATTATTGCAAGAATTTAATATCATTATGCTTGACCGACCTGGAAAGGATAACGTGGTAGGTGATTTCCTTTCACGAATAAAAAATGAGGATGATGATGATATCCCTGTTGATGATAGTTTCTGAGATGAGAACCTTTTTTCCCTCTCTGTCAATTCCCCATGGTTTGTGTATATGGAAAACTATCTGGCTACTAGGAAGTTACCATCTCATTTGTCACCTCATGAAAAGTGTAAAATTATTACATAGAGTGCTAATTACTCTTGGGTTGGTCATGAACTTTTTCACACAGGTCCTGATTTGATTATTTATAGATGTGTCCGAGAGGATGAGGTACCAAAAATACTATGAAGTTGTCATGACGAACCATGTGGTGGTCATTTTTCTGACAAACGCACAACATATAAGGTGTTACATTCAGGTTACTATTGGCCTAGCATTTTCAAAGATGTGTCCAAGTATGTGAGAAGTTGTGATAGTTTCCAAAGGATAGGAAGACCTATTTCAGTTTAAGAAATGCCTTTGCGTGCCCAAGTTATGATAGAACCTTTCGAAAAATGGGCCCTTGACTTCGTAGGACCAATTTCACCCATGTCCCGTAAAAAGAACTATATTTTGGTTTGTACGGACTATGTCACCAAGTGGGTAGAGGAAAAATCCCTATTCATGGCTACAAAAAAGTCTATTGTCGAATTCATCTATGAAGACATATTTAGCCGCTTCAGTGTCCCTTGTGAAATTGTTACAGACTAAGGCACTTAATTCACTTCCAAGTTGATGCGAGAGGTAACAGAGAAATATGGGATTAAACACTGTAAATCTTATCCATACCATGTACAAGATAATGGTCAGGTAGAATCTACAAACAAAGTCATGGAAGCTATTTTGACCAAGAATGTTCAATTACATCACCAGGATTGGGCTGATAGGCTTCTAGAGGCTTTGTGGGCATACCAGACCACCTGGAGGAACACCACTGGGCATACCCCTTTTGAGCTAGTGTACAAGAAACAAGTACTTCTACCAATACAATTCTAGGTAAGGACTTTCCGTATTGCCATAGAATTGGGATTAAACTTAGATGAGGCTTAAAAGCAATGAGCCCTACAATTGAATGAGTTGGATGAAATCAGGCAAGATGGCATCCAATGAACAATATTAGTCCAAAACCAGAGGAGCAAGTGGCATGACAAGTTTATTAAGAAGAAACACTTCCAACTTGGTGATTGGGATTTGTTGTTTGATTCCCAATTTAAAAACTTCAAAGGAAAACTCACCACCCAATGGTTGGGCCCTTACGAGGTAGACACTGTTTATGACAATGGAGCTGTAAAAGTCAAAACAATTGACGATAGACAAGTCTCCTTTGTAGTAAATGGACACAGACTCAAATTTTATCATAAGCCCATTTCCAAAGAGGATTTTCTATAGGTCATGTCAACTGACAAGGCATTGGCCTTAGTAGATGGGTAAGTCCCCCCTTGTTCTTGAAAATTATTCTAAATTTTCTATTGTACATATGTAAATAGTTTTTGAAATTTGTTAATAAGGCAATTCTAGAGATTTATGTAAGTATTTATTTCACCAGGAGTAGACAGTTTCAAGGAAATATTTCAAAACATTGTTACACTTGAATTTTGTTGTCTCCTAAGCATCAAATGAAAATTTACTTACTGTAATTAGCCATATTCTTGCAAAAATTTTCATTCTCTTAAGGCATTCCAAAACAGTTGCTCTTGAAACTCTTCACCACTGTATAAGAAAGTGATACCATAACCATCAAGCTTAGAGGTCTCTCGTATATATTTTTCCAAGAAACCTGAGTAAGTGAGTAAAGTGTCTTTATTAAAGAGTAACAAGGAGGTCTAATTAGCGGTTAGTCATGGAAACATCACAATAAATACAAAAGAAGAAAGTGATTTGAGCCTAGAGATACCTTTCTGTTCTTTCTAAACGGTACTATCCACTACACACTAAATAGCTTGATTATATCATATATTTAGATAGGCCACGTTCGCTTAAGTACCCCTTACATTGGGACAATCACTAAGTAATCTAATTGGAATTCATCCTCTAACATAAATAACATCCCAATTGAAAAAGAAAGAAAAATTTGTTTTCAGAGTTGTCCCCCCATATTCTTGCATCAAGAAATCTTATACTAAAATCTTAAAAGATGGAGGGCCAGTCTTTGAGGGTGTAAGAGGCTAACCCACCGGGATACTAAACAGGTCTGCTGGGAGCGGGTACCGGCCTATGGTATGACTAGGTAAACCCGCCAGAGTACTGAGCAAGCTTGCTAGCAGTGGGGCATTCTACCTAGCGAGGATGGTAATCTGACAAAAATAAATAATAAATTTAAACTTGTCCTGATGTACGACATTACTTGCAGACAAAGCTGACATGAAGTATGTATGGTTAATCTAAGGTTAATGAACTCCATAAACTTTCCATTGGGAACTAACTCTAAGACTATCTTGAAACTCTCTTGCCTACCTCTTCTTATCTATATATAAGATCTCTTATCCTATAGGTGGGGCCATCCTCTAACCGTCTCATCAGACCAATCTATGAAATTTATCTTTACACTTGACATACTATAAATCTTCAGCTATTGGGGGAACTGAGTGGTTTCCTATACTTTTGATTGTGAGGTGTCACAATACTTAGGTGTGGGGGAGGGGTTCATGAGTTGACAAATAATCATCGCCTAGAGAAATAAATCTTTGTAAGAATTTTTGTATTATTTTCATGATACAAGTTATTACATCAACAATCATCTTATTTTTGAAGTGCTAAACTCCCGTGTGATGTAAATTTCTGAACATATACTTAACATACCACTCTATCGGTTTATTTTTTTTTACAAGATGTACTTTGTAGGTTTGACATTACATGTCTTATGCTTGCTATAAGTTGTTCATTGTAGGGTTTTGACATTACATGTCCTATGCAAATGGATTGAGTGAGCATGGTGGAAAAATCAACAACAATGGAGCATTTTGTCTCTGCTCTTGACCACTGTGACTGTCAAAAACATTTCAATATTGCAGGCTATCCATTACAGGTGGTAAAAATGCATTTAACACATAGGTGTCGTATGAAGTGTCGTATGAGGTGCCATATGAGGTGCTGAACGAAGTGCCATATGAATTCACACACCAGTAACTATCCACAATTCTAGGTAGCAAGGAATCAATGACAGTTAATTAAATTGGTTGCAGGCAATTGAGAGCGAGGATTAAAACTTTAGACATGTTCATGATCAAATGTCCAAGTCAAAATACTTGGACATTGATCTAACTACACATCATTAATCTTGCCCCCCAAAACGTGCCTTTGAATTCGAAATTTCCCACACATGGAAACTCGTGTGCGCATGTGTGCAACCAATTCCACCATAGGAGCATTCAAAAATAGGCTGGGGTTACCTATTATCCCAATTCACCCTTGCTATTTGCCTTTCCCCTATGTTATAAAATCATGCTCAACCTCTGTCATTGATTCCCTTGTTTGAATTGCACTCGACCCCTGCTCAATTCACGCCATCCCTTGGCCCGATCACACCCTCTCTTGGTGAATTTTTCCTCTGTCCATCTCTTCACCTCATCACAATGCCCAAGAGGTATGAACCCTCTTCCTATGCATATAATTTTTCCATTCCTGAGTTTGCGTAGTGCAGAGAGGTGTTTTTGCGCACAGGCTAGGGGCCATTCTTATTCCACTTCCAGGGCCACGATGATGGCATCTTTGTGCAATTTTTCCTCGGTTTCAATGGGAAGATAGCGTACGTAGGGTATCTTATCTTTGGGGTCTTAGAAGAGTCCATTGCTGCAACCAAAAAACTTCCAAGAATGGGAGATAGATGGTTCAAAAACCACCAGCTGATGCGTTCAAGTTATTAAAGGGTTTTAAAACCCAAATTCCAGAACATTTCGGGAGGAAAAGGATATTCTAAGAAATCGATAAAGGAGGAATTGATCAACCCTCTCATCGTCATCACTAGGTTGATCACATGCGAAGGTAGATATTCCACTTTCAAAGCCTACCATTTCAGATTGCTAGCTCATTTTCAGTTCAACAAACCTTTGAATTTTCCCTTCTACTTTCTAAAGATCTTGGAAAATATGTCCTCTCAAGTGAGGAAGAACGTAACTAATCCCCACAACAACCTCTTTCACCATGTCTTAATCAAACTCCTTGTTCTAGCTGAATTAGAGAAACAAGGGAAAACTTGGGATGAATTTATCTATTAATTTTCAAACCCTCACTTGATAATTAAGACTGGAAAAAAGCCACTTGGCCTAAGGACTATCTCTCCATCCAAGCCCCACTCTCCAAGGACTCCAAATCCCCTTGCACAAACCATTTCCTTACCGGAACAATATAAGAAGCTTTTTGAAACCCCTGCTTCCTCATCAGGTAAAAAGACCAAGAGTAAAGATCAAAGGAAGCCTATTGTTAACCCCCCAATGCCTTCAATATCTCTTGATCCCACACCTAAAAAGCTCCAAGAAGTGATTCAACAAGACCTTCCTTTAGTTCCCACAAGTAGGAGGGGAGCCAATCGATTTAATAAAGGACCCTTTCGAAAGAGTATCTAGAGCACAAGAGAAAAACCTTGTGCAAAACCCCTACCTACTTCAGACCCTATCCAAGTGTCCTTCGATCTTGAGAGCCCTCATAATATATTTAGGGAAGTTTCTGTGGATGGATTAGTGCCACAAAGAAAGAAAAAGTCAGAGCCTACCTCTCCTTATCAATCCCCTATTACTCCAACTTCACCAATGCCTACCCCAGATCCTAAGAATGATAGATTGTTCACATCTTTCAAAGGGTCTAAGCCTTCCTCCAAGATCACTAATTCTATCCCAGCCATTGAGAAGCTACAAAAACAGAATTTTCAGCTTATCCAACAGTTGGAAGAAAGGAAGACAATAGACACACACCTTCATCATGATAATCCAGTCCTCCAAGCAAAGGTAAACTCCCTTCAATGATTGGTTGATGAGATGAAAAAATTCGACCATAGCCTTAGAGCACGATTGAAGCAACACAAGAGGCATAAGGCAAAGTATTCACAGCAAGAAGGGGAAGCTTCTAAAGATGATCCTCCTCAACAAGCTTAGTCATGAGGGATAATTTTTTTTGTTTGCAGTGGGACCTACAAAATCTTAAGTGTGGGGGTAATGTTGGGCCCGAGATATGATCGATTTTATGACGTTAATTAGATACTTTTGCCGAATGTATATATGCATTTTCATGATTTGAAGAAGTTTTTGAAGGGTTTTTGTGCCAAAACGCTATGATCCACACCAGGTATGCATAATTTGTGTTTTATGATGATCTTGAGTGTAATTCAATATGTTTTTATATTTCCATGAATCTAATTCGCATTTTTGGTGTCATAGGGCAAAATTGCAACATGTTTTTACTTCCGACACTCAGTCCGATACTCCATCCGACACTCAGTTCAATACTCCATCCGACACTCCGTCCTACACAAAAACGATGGGAGATTTGGTGGTTATGGTATTGGTGGACAGTGGTGGGTGACTCAGAGGCATGGGTTTTGCACATGCTCGTCCGGTCCAGCTACTGAACTCTTGACAACTCAATTTGGGTTGTTAAGTTAGGTGATCATTGGCTCGTTCCATTTCGGTAGTTAGGGCATCATTAATGTAATTTACTGTTTTAGAAGAGGTTCGACCCTCCAATGTTCGACCTCTCAGTCTGTAAAGATTATAAATACCTCCATGGTGGTCATACAATAGTTAAGAAGTTCAGGAAGTTGTGTGTTAGAGACAAATACAATTTCCTCTATTTTGCCAGAATTGTGTAAGACTGTGTTTTTAGTTTTAATGGTGAATTTGTGTTGTTGAAGATCGTGGTGTGCATTTGAGGAGTGACCACGACTTGTTGGGGGGCCCACCAGCAGTCTGGGTAACTATTCTATGAGTTTGTTTATGAATTACATAGCATAGATGTCTTTTTATTTTATTTCCTGTACATGAATTGTTAGTTTATTTCTTTGTTATATAACTTGTTGTTGTAGTTTAATTGTTCTAGTTTCCTTTTGCAGGTTAGTATGAAGGATCTTTTCAATATGCACTGACTTTGTAATTAGTAGAAATGAGTTTTCAAACTTGGACACTAACCTCATGTGTGATTAGATAGTAAATTATACTTTCTTTATGCTTTTAAAATCAAGTTCAAAATAGAATTTAAAACAGAGTTTTAGGACAGAATTTTAATTAATGTTTTCTTTAACAAGGCTTCGATGGATGGATAGTATTAGTTCTAGTTTTTATTTTTAGATTTCTTATTCAATTACTATTTATTTTTTCCTGCTTAACTAGTTGTTAATTAATTTGCTCATTAGTTTACTTGTCATATGCTAGAATAATGTTTAATTCCTGTTTATAAGCATTTCTCTTTTTGCAATTTGAATTGTTGAAATAGGTCTAGCTTAGTTTACTTCATGTAATTTCTTTCTTAGATCTAGGTTGCAATTTCAATTTGTAGTTAATGATTGAATTTAGTTATGAGTTTGCTTACGTAGTATAGAATGCAATTGAATTTCATAATCTCTTTATAACTATTGATGATTAATGCATAAGTGATAATCACATGGATATGTAGGGTAATTGATGTTGTTTCCATAATGGCTAAGTTTTCATTGGATTGCCTAATTCACACTTTTCATTTTGCTATTGAAGTCAATATCGAGTTTATCCCTCTTGAATTATATTTCATTGTTAAGTGCCATCGTGATATTATAAGACACCGTAGACATTCACACAATCATTAACACTATATTTGAGCTTTCATAGGTTAAAAGATAGTTTGTTGCTATCATAGATCAGAAAATAGCTTTCTTAATTTTGTAGGATAGATAGTCTTTTTCTTTGGTAGATTAAAGAGTAGTTTGCTTATCATAGATTAAAAATTAGTTGTTAATTCTTCTTTCTTTCAATTAAGTAGATTTGCTTTTGTAAATTAGAAATAGTTGTATTAAGAATAGAGTTCACTTGTATCTTAGCTTAGTTAGTTGCTTATTGAGTAGTTTTAATTAGTTTATTTGTTGTAGAAGTTATCCTAGGTTAGTTAGCTGCTACTTGCTTTAATAGGTTAATTGCTTACTTGTCTATTCTTGCTTTGATAGTATAGTTGCTTGTTTATTTACTTTCTTTCATAGGATAGTTATTTAATTGAATTCAAATAGACTAGTTAAAGTAGTTTTCTATTGCTATTTGTTTATTGTTATGCTTAAATAGTTTGCTTTTTCTTATTGTCATGATTCAATTAGTTTTCTTAGTAGGGTTTTCATTTTCTTTCCTAGAACTATCCATCAATCCTTGGTTCAAAAGTACTTAGGTTACATAGTTTAAAGTTTCTTAGTAGGGTTTGTTGTAGGAAAATCTCCCTGCGGACAGGTAGATCACCTCTAAGGCTTAACCTTAACCCTAGACAGAAAAATGATTAACGTGGACACTGACTTCCTTTCAAATCTATCTAGACTAATGCATGAGAAGGAAGGATAATAGAAGTACCTTTTAATCGACGTTTGTCCCTGTACGCTTCGAGTTGCGCTCTAGCCTTTTGCTCCTCGCTGAGTTCTATGGAAAAAACAAGATACGACCACTTCCTACTCTATTGAAATTAGCTTGAAAACAGATCTATCAATAGATGACAAGTTCATGTACCATCAGACACAAACTAGAAAGAAACAGGCCAAGCGTGTCATATTAATGAGAATAACGACAGCAGTACTTACAATCGTAGATGCAAATGTGACAGCTTCGTCAAGTCCTCTTCGTCTAACCCTTGCCTGAGAGATCCACAACCTGGGTAACAACAACTTCACTGATCACTCTCCTTTGGCTGACTGTAAGTTTCCTCCAAGATCATAAGTTTCATATCTTTAATTCTTCCCCAAATAAGCTCTGTTCCAACACCACTTATGAGATCATAAGTTTGGTGTAATTCTCTTCTTCCATTCCTCACTTATGAGATCATAAGTTTGGTATCATTCTCCAATTTGCAGCCCCCTTTCACCATTAGAAATCTTTCTTATATAGCCTTGGAGAGGCTTTAACCACTTGAGATATCCTTGGGGAGGTTGAGGATTTGCCTCCTTCAGTTGAGGACCTACCCTAAGATCATGGATTGATAAGGGATTCGAGCTCAACTGCCTTCTAAGAATGAAAAGATGCTTCCCCCATTCATCTCAACATTTTAACAACTTCCTAGAATAGGTAGCGCTCCCTCAAAAGGGCCATCATAGCGTTGTAGCGCTCCCTAGTAAGCTTTAGGGGGCGCCAGCGCTGTCAAAATCTATAGCGCTCCCTCAAAAGGGCCAGGAGAGCGTTATAACGCTCCCTGACAGTGTATGGGGGAGCACCGACGCTCCGAGATAGTGTAAGGGGGAGCGCTCCTTTCCAAAAACTCAGTTTTTGAGGTGCTTTCAGATGGAAAAAGGTTTGCAAGCCTGTTGACTCATTTCTCCTCTTCCAAATCAGATGTTTGAGGTGTTTCAAGTGTCTTTCTCATGTCATTATGGGAACGACATAGGTATCATGGAAACATGCTTTCTTTGACACTTTACGACACTTGTGAGAAACATGCGACGCTTGCGACCTTGTGAGAAAAATGTGACACTTGCAACACTTGTAATGATGACACTTGCGACACTATCAAAGTGAGTAATTTTGATGTGTAACAGATTGCCCCCCAAAGTATGAAGTTAGAAGATAGGAACTGATAACTGAAATACTTTGT
>ML782948.1:171199-183330 GCA_009831015.1 Picea engelmannii
TTCCTGTTGAATTTCTCCATAATTTCACTACCGAAACTGGAAATTTGCTCAATTTCATCCAATTTCACCCAGGCGCTCTATGAGCATAAAATTTGGCCAATTGCAAGCTCACATTCACCAAATTAAAGATTTAAATTGGAGATTGTTAGTTTCTAGGATTGATTCTTGCAAATTACCCATGAAATTTCTCAAATTTCACTGTAGTAATTTAATCGAACAAGTTGTAGACACTCTTTTCGAAATTTTTGTCAAAAACATTTCTTGCATAATCTGTGATTTCACTTTTTCATTCGAATAAATGGCCTATGCAGGCTTAGTGTTGAAAATTGGGCTCTGATACCACATTGTAGGATCCCCAGACTCCTATTAGGCAATGCAACACAAAATTTTCCAAAATATGATATCATTTAAGTAATTGATATACTTCTACAAATGCTTAGATTAATGTAGGATAATACTCTAAAAATGCATAAACTAATGCATAATAATAACCATGTACACATGCAACTTATATAGGGAAAACCCAAAATAGAAAAATGATAATTACCACAGTAAATTAAAGAAGATCATAAATGACACTTATCTTTTATAGAAGAACACCAATTGTGTGCAGACATTCCATGTTCCTCCCAACCTTGGACTGTGTTTCTCATAAACTTTCAACAGCAGATCACCCTCAAGCTAGGGCTAAAATCCACCCGGGTAAGGAAATCCTAACCAGGGTAAGGTTTCTCAGACAACATAAAACTTAGACTCATGTGCCAACTCAAACTTATATCCTACAGTCTCTCATTCCCCACATACCTATCCCACCCCAGGAAGTGTGCCCCTTCTATGCTCAATAGTCCTTCGTCTACCCCACTTCCCTTCTAGGGATTTTGCAATAGGTCGGAAAGGAAGTCTCAGATCCTTGTATCTACAACTTGACACCTTGGGAATCAATAACCCAACAATTCTATGCCCTCGAGAGAATTCTCATGGTCTTGACAACCCACTTCTTCAATGTCCTATGGGCCTGACAACCCGCCTCTTTAATTCAGTTCCAACGCTCTCCTTGGTACAGGTACAAGTACGATAATGGAAACATGAAAGTCCTAATGAAAACAAAGGGGTGAGGTACGAATAATGATTAAAAAATGGTGGATGAATGATCTAAAGTCCCCAAGAATTATGTGTATGTTCCCAACTTGACACTTGTCATGTTGGAAACTACATGGGCCACACATGGGTTCCCTCACATGGTGATACGTTTCTTCATAGGGACTTAGGATAAAATGCATTATCCCCTACTTTAGACTTTGAATTTAGGAATATAAATAAAATATTCTTTTTTGGTTTAAGCCCCCTTAGCTTAGCCCCTTGTCTAGACTCTTATCCCCCCATTTCCCATTCTATTGGATTTTACCCCCCATACTCTTTTACATGGTTGGTCTACAACAATGATGTTTTTTCATTAAAAATGAGTGTGATTACATTTACAAAAAAAATAAGTTCACCGACCTTTCAGGTTCTGGCTCACCAGCCTAACAACCACATAGTCACCCTGGCCTCAAAATACATATATACAAAGGCACTCTAACCTTTAATTATCCTGGCTCACCAACCTATATGCACAATTAGATTATATTTACAATGGGATTCATCCTAGGGGTATTGCAAAATTAATCTTGAAGAAGTGAAACACCCTCGTCTTAAAGCATTGTCATGAAAGGTACTAGCAGGAGAGGCCTCATGAATACTATCATTAAGTAGAGAAATTAGATACTAAAAAAACTCGATAAACTCCTCAGATAATTTCTTCTCCAGAAAACCAATCCCATGCAATCCAGTAGTAAAATCCTACAATTAAAACCTGCTCTCCTCTGTATCATCCGTTGAACTGTTAAACAATGTAATCCCAAGGTCCCAAGCTAATCTCAAAAAGGAACCAACATGCTAACATTGTGCCACTTTGATCATAATGGACTGACCATCATACCTAGACTGCATCCTCCTCTCCTAGAACCCCAATCTGAAATAATTGTAAGGGATGAACCCACTACCACAAGTCATTTCTTGCCATGACATATCAGTTAAGTCAAAGACTGCAAATCCATTGTTGGTCTCGATCTTGGGTATTGAAAAAGAAAAGATGTACTGCCATATAGCATGCACTCTATCATCTCTTCTCGAATCATACCAAAAATGAAACAGACCAATCATATGGGTTCCTGGAACCCACATCCAAACTAGAATTCCATTTTGTCTCATACCAAATGACTCCAATTGTGCTACATTCATCAACTATGTGCCAACTAATTTGTACAGCTCCTGCCAAAATGTCCTGAGAACTGTGCTTTCTCGATCATGGCCAATGTACTTAGGAAACCTATGGACTCTAAAAACCTCCCTAAAGAGCCACTATGCTATCTACAATGCCTCATACTCTAATGAAGTCCCTAAAATGTAGTCCCTACTATGCACCTCCAGTAGAACTATGCTAAAATGCATTGACACACTCTCCCACCTATGTACTGAAATGAGTGTAGACCGCCATAATCATGTTGGATAGGTATTCTCTTAATCGTTCTGCTAATAAGCCATGCACTCCCTCATATTTCTCCACACATCATCTTTGAGGCCCTTGCATGAGAATCTCTCTCTGATCTACTGGTAAGTCTAGAAGTAACCATGATGCACTAACAAGGGTGTATCATGTATAATCCTCATGATATCTTCCCTAAGTGTGTACTCAGGGACCAATTATATGCTAGCTTTGTATTAGATGATATCATCCACCACTTTTTACCTGTCATCCTGAATGTGACCCTCCATCAAATTGCAAGCAAACCAATCCATGGAATATCCCACCAAAAGGTGGGACTTCCAATCATTTGAAATCCTCATGAGCCAATCCAATGTGTCATGGATATCCTCCTGATGTTTATGTACATCCTTCATACTGATAACATGGCCAGAATGTAAAACATCCTTCATGCCCATCTCCCTGTCCTTGTCCTAATGATAGCATGATCAAAGATATGTATCTAGAGAGTACTCTATCCCATGCTTGAATATTCTCTCCATCATTCCCCACATCTCATCTAAGTGTCTCAAATGATCCTCCCATGTCCTGATGTATATGAGGTGATAATTAAAGAACACCAACATAAACCCTTGTAGTTGCGGTGTGAATATGGGGTTCATGTGATACTGAAAGATAGCAAATATGTTGGTCAACCCTAATGGTATGAAAAAGAACTCGTAGTGTCCATAATGACACCCAAAAGTATTCTGGTGATACCCTAATCGAAGATCAATCTTTAAGGAATATGTTTCTCGATGAATATCATCTATCAAATTCTCTCCCCTAGAAAATCCAAACTCAATGCTATGCTCAAATTCCCTATCAAGAAGTCTCTCAGAAGGAATCGCCCCAAAATCCCATATTGATGTGTCCACGTCCTCAATATATCAATTCTCGCAATAAGTGGGTGCATATACCTCCCTGATGGCTAGTCCACAAGTTATATGCTCAACTCCCTCATCTATAGTTATGACTAGATCCATCGATGGGCTCCCCAAAAGAAGTGGCTCATGATCTCCAAGATGCAGACTATGTGAATAATCAGAAGTATCTAAGCCATACATCTCATCAAACCCATGAAAATATGAATTCTCCTCATGCTCGACCATCACAAGAAACTCCTCCATCAAACCATAAGTACCACTAACATCCTCATGTGTCCTGACTTCCATAGATGATAAAAATGATGAATAATGTGCCAAAATCAACTCCATACGAAACTCAAGTGTAAGCTTCCCAACGTCCTCTTTATCATCCCTCATGCATGACTCCCTAGAAGTTAGATCACTATCCAAGGGAAAATCATCCAATACCAAATCCTCGTCGTATTTGGGTGCTAATACACCCTCATCATGCGCATCCAAAAAAAGAACCTGAGGTTTTGTCAAACCTTCATCGCAAGGTGAGGTCTTTGATTCACCAACTACTTTAGATTTGAATCCCTTCTTCTTCTTATTCTTCTCCCCAACTAATAAGTATGGCTTCAACCACTCACAGTGCTCTAACAATATTCTTATATTCTTTTGATTTTCTTGAATGACTTGCAACAATTCTTCCATGAGTTCTTGATTTTTCTTCATCTCTCCTAAGACACTGTTGGCACAGAGGTAGACCCAAGGTTCAACGCTTTAGCAGTGCACCAAAAAAACCCTAACTACAGGCCCTTTTGGCAACACCTACAAAGCAGATGAAGTCTCACCCGAGGTAGAGGCAGGGGGGGTTGCAAGACTCAGATGTGTGCGACCTAGCTGGGACACAAATCTGTGATTACAATACCTTAACAGAGCACTTAGTAGTTAAGATTCATTAGAATTTAACCCTTATTTACATCGCATATCCAAACCCTAATTACATAACAACATGGTATTCAACCAGATCTAACACTTCCAAGAACTTAACACATAGAAATAGATCAGATCTAGCATTCATTCACATTGCTAAGCACTAAGTTATTATATCATATGCATCTAACATATATCATTGCACTAAGCATACATCACATCAATAACATAACAAATATAATGCACAAAGCAACTACAACATGGGAATATGTGGTTCACCCCAATGTGGGGTTATGTCCACCAACTCTTATCCTCTTTATTGTCTTCTTTCAATCTTCTACAAGCACATATCCATAAGAACGTACTCCGCATAGGACAAGAGATCTATGCGCACCTTGCTAGATCCTCCTTCCCCGAGATAGGTTTTAGCACAAAGCCTTCTTACAATCTTCACACAAGCTTCTTACAATCACTTGCACTTAGCTCTGCAAGTTCTTAGCACACAGTAAGCACAAAGCCTTTGCAATCACATAGGTCAAACTCTAGCACTTAGCATATTGGCCTCTTCCTACATCGCCTAGATATCTATTTATACATTACAAATGGGGCCTAAAAATGGGTAAACCCATGGGCCAACATCCCATACCCGTTACATAAACCCTAAACCCAAAAAATCCCTAAGAAGGGGCCAAGATCCCACGATCTCCGCTTCGCCTTGTGCTCCGCCTTCAACCAGCCTGTCGAAGTCCTAAAATCAGTCAAACGTGACCCAAGTTCTCCAAAGCTTGGTTAAGGGACAACAACCACTGAATGTACCAAAAAAATATGAGAATATGATTCACGATTTACTCCTCAGGTTGGGAGGAAAACATGCTTTGATACCACTGTAATAACCCCACTTGGTTGTTGATTTTTTTTTGGTGTTTTCTTGGTTAAAGACTTCCATCAAACACTTTGATTTTAAACCCAAACTCACTACAATGACCCCCTTTCTATTGTTGTAATATTTTTAATTATTTGTTGGCTCAATACTTTTGTCAAACACATTGGTAGCATACCCCAATACTATTGTTATACATATTTATTTGGTTGTTGTAGCATTTTTAGTGTATTTCTGGTTCTTTGTTTTTGTCAAACACTTAGGATGTAGGTTCATATCCACAATAAAATCCCTTTGTTTCTATTGCATTTCTGATTTGGTTTATTAGATATATAGGATGTATGTAGGGGGTTTTATGTACCAAATCAAGATTTCATTGATTACCATTGATGTAACAACAAATATGCACATAGACTAATACTAAAATACATCATTATTACATCAAAGACACACAACATTTCCCAGCTTTATTATTATCCAAATTTGAACAATGATAGTAACAAAATAACTCACGAATATGGTTGATATATTATTGATCCTTGTTGGGAATATATATGAAACTTTGGTGGTGTTGTTTGACTAGAATAATAGGGGTAAATGTTTTCCCTACAATAGCTACTGAAGCACCCCTCAAAACCACATCCTGTGTTGCTCAAAAGGACCTCCCAACTCTTCAAAATTTTGTTGTCCAAGTAGGTATTAACCCCTCTCATAATGAATATATCCCAAGCAATAAAAATGACCTCCTCTAACAATATTTTGACCTCACCAATAGCTCATCCTGTACCTTAGAAATCGCTCCATATATGAGAGTATTAGCTACCAGTAGATGCACACACCCTCACACCAAGAGAAGATTGTGGCCCCATGGAACTCGACCCTTTTTTATAGAAGAAGTTGGTGGCTTCTAAAGGAATCAGTCCCCAATAAGGGATAAAGATGCTCACAATAATTCTGCAACCACACTAAAAAATATACCTCTACAAACCCCCAAAACACTACAAAAATATGGATCTCTACTTAGCAATTGGGAGAGAAGCCATTATGCAAACAATAAAAGTGTTTTGTATTTTATTATTCAATTAAGCATATATTTATACATGATTTTTTCCCTCAAAAACATAAGAAACTCATGAGGGAATCTCTCAACCACACACACATAAATAAGGTCTGATAGGGAAGTGGATGATAGATTGTTCAGTAATATCTGGAAATCTCGACTGCTCTTTGTTGTTGCAAGGGAATCAATCTTTCCTTATTTATAGGGCATCAAGTGGATTATTGATCGAACCCTAATAGATAGAGGTATTGTTGTTGATGCTCTATGGAACTTTTTTGGCTCTCAGAGCACATAAATTCATATTATAAATTTCATAGACTGGAGGTTTCATTAGACATGACTTTTTTTAATAAGTTCTATGATGACAATGACATTAGTAAAGTCCTATCTAGATGGTGGAAGGAAGAAAATAATTTTTTCAACAAGACTAGCGGTTGGTGTGCCATTACTAACATTTGCGAACCATATATGTATCTAATGGTACTATTATATGATTTATATGGGGAGAATGATTTTTCAAGGTTTTCATATTCTTGGTATCCATTGGCTCACATGGTGGAAATGATAGGAAAAATGTTCAATCGGTAAAGTGTTTTGTCAAATCATTTGAGTTTATTGATAGAAAAGGTCCATGAGGTGAAGAAAGCACCTAGTATGGTTCTTACTGTATACATGGCCTCATACTTTCTTGATGTTATTTGTGTTGGTAATGTGTTCCCATGTTTGAGTCTCAGATGGAATATCATTGATGATCTTGTTCATGTATACTTTCAAGATTTATGTGAACACAAGTATAAGAAAAGGTATGCTGAGATGTGTGATCATTTTTTGGAAAGACTATAATACATTATATTTTGAGAAGAATATCCAAGGTTATATGTGGATGAAAAAAGTTGATGAATCACATAGGAAACTGGTATGTCTAATAAATTTATACTTACATCATAATATTTGGCGTAACCGAGCCACCCTACCTGTTGCAAAAAAATGTGTCAGGTCACCTAGTAGTTGGGGAAATTGCCTATCATGCTGTCTATCAAGAATTTAATGCTTCTCTCCTTAAGGAGGTGAGGAAAAAGATATTAATTCCATATGGATTAATGTTGGGTCATTTTTTCATTAAGGATCCAAAACAGGCTCACCAAGAGGTTGCCATACATTTAGAACATTGCTTCCCTCAAGGGAAATTTAGAAGACATGACTTGAAAGGTCTTGTCACCAAACATTGTGATATTTTTGCAGCATCATGACCTTATGTTTATGAAAAGTTGGTGAACGAATTATTTCTCCAAGACATGAAATATTGGGAAGAAGTACTAGAAAGAAAAAATAATTCACAACTCACAATATTCAAGACTCTAACCTCTGATGAATAGTTGGCCAATTTGGGAAGAAGAATGATATCCAAAAAATAAAATAAATAAGTCGAGGAAGCCCAAAGAATAGATTTATTAATAATGAAATAAGAAGATGAGTTGAAGTGGAGAAGGTAGCTGAACAATAGAAAGAATGACAACAAAAAAAATGACAAGAAGCAGAGGCTCAACATTGGGAATTAGGAAAAGAGGAGAGCCATCGAGGTTGAGAAAAGATGAAAGGACTTTCTAGACCAAAGAGAGAAAGAGTGAGCCAAAAAAGAAGAAGAAGAGATCAGAAACAATAGTTAGGAAGAGGCCACATCCAAACATAGAAATCCATGACAGTCATAGGGAGATAAACATGAGAAAAAACCTACAAATAAACCTAAAGAAGTACATGATTTGACCAATACCGATGAGAGTGCCTCTGATCAGGAAGAAAAGTAATTTGAAAATTAGAAGATAGAATATAGGCACAAATAGGAAAATGTCGAAGGAAATTCATCTGAACACATTGAAGAAAAGGTAGTTGGTCGATCACTTAAATCACCAAAAGGAAATAATTTGGATAAGGGGAAGGAGACTATGATTGAATAGTTCCATACCCCATGAAGTATTTAGAATGCAATGGCATGGGGTGATAGACAGATTCTAGAGCCTATCAAAGAGGTAGTCGATTTGGAGTCTATATCTTATAATAGGCATAGGCAAGCTATTGCTAGAAGAACATTGAGGAGGAAAAGGTTTGACATTGATAACGTTGTGGCTTGTACACCAAAATATCCTTTATTCGACACAATGAAATCTAAGCTTAGTGATATTGTTGTTGCAGGAGTGGTGATTTCACACGCTACTATTGATAAATCCAGGGCCGATGAGGTTGAAGTAGAATGTATGAAGAAATAGTTAGAATTATTGAGAAATCAAGGGGATTATTGTCATGGATATTCTAGTGGTGAGAAATTTTAAAGAGAACATACAAGAAGAGGATCACCGACTTGCACAAGTTATAATAAACTTTGTCACCAAAGAAACATAGTTGCAAGAAGAGAATTTGCAGTTAGTGATTGTGCACAAGGAAGTGTTGAAGTAGCATGAGAAGTAAGAAAGGATGTAGGAACAAGTGAGCTACATTATGGATATTCATAGGGGTCGTGGTGACAAAGAAAATGACATTGGCATATTAGTCAAGGAAAGGATGCACCATGATACAAAGGTGTCTGGATTATTGGTGGGAGTTATCACTGGTGTCAAAATCTAAATTAAGAAAAGGAATGGAAGGTATGCACGGAGCTGTGGCACTGAATGGATGAGACAATGTTAAATTTTTTTTTTCCTACGTTCAACCCATTGGAATATTTTCAACCTTTTGATCAAGTAGTATTTGACTTCAAGAAGGTGGTTGAAAAGTGTGAGGAAGAAATTAAAGGAATCACATCAATTGAGCACGGTCATATACATAAGTTATCATTAAAGTAAATAGGGACATGCCCTAATATGGAGTATATGATTCTAGAAATCGATAAATATGCCCAACGTTTTAGGTGGGAGAGAAAAAATTTATGTTTACCCATGGAAAACCATGTGTTCCCTCAACAACAATTTTTCAAGGAAATATTTCAACAATGGGTCAACGATGATGTTGTGTGGATGCAATAATCGAGAATCCCAGTCCTAACATAGAGACTACTAAGAAGGTGACTATCAATGTAGCAGTGAAGGAATAAGATGAAATGCATGAACATGTAATAGACGGAATTATCACATTACCTGAGAAATAGAAACATGTTAATTTAGTTGCTTTCACTTTTATTCTTTTACTATTTCTAAATTTATGATTAAGACTATAAATTCATGAAGTAAAGGTGGAAGGGGGAATTTTGACTCTTAAACCATTTTTGGAAAATTGGGAGCCAAGAATTATTTCAAGGTCCAATTTTAATTAATTTGATTGGAGCAAAGACATTTAATTTTGCTAAGAAATTTTTGTTCATTTACCAATAATAGTGGACTATTGTACTATTATTTGAATGTTTCAACTATCTAGCAACATTTTCTATTCTTGAGAAGCTATCTTTCATTATTGATTAAATTACCTATTTTCTTAGTAATTCTTCTTTCAATTTTCCTAGTTAGATTTACTCACATAATTAGTCCTGAGTATTTTAATTTTCACCTCTTTCAACTTTATGATCTATAATACATGTTAATACTCTTTGGATGAATTATTTTTTAGAAGGGTTATTAAAATTACAACTATGTATAGGCTATCCTAGAGAGAACATCCCCATTTAAAGTTGAGTCAAGTTTTTTATTTAGCTTAGCTCTAATAACTGAAAAACCCAAAAAAAAGACAAAGAAAAGAATTGTTAAATCCCAACGAAAGGTTGTCTAACCATTAACCTAGATAATTTTTCCACACCAAATAAGGATGAATCTAACTGAGCCTCATCCTTGGGTTTAATCCTTATTTTTAAGCATTGAGAATACACCCCCCTCAACACTATATAGTTGATTTGTCTTGTAGTTGCCTGGAATATTACCATGATTGAACAAAGTTTAAAGTTATATTATTTTATTCTAATTTAAATGTGAGAGATCCTTATGGGGGAATAGAGGGGCCAAAGTATTAATATATTATTTTATTGTAAACCAAAGTCCACATACCTTAGAGTATGATAAAGGAAAAATCAATATGGGGATGTGTGCCAAGGAGTTATGTGGAGTTCCTTGGTTTCCAAGTGGAAAGTTCATCACATGCATACTAATTCCCTAGGTTTGGGGAATTTGAACATCATTATACCTACTCGTTTTTTGACTTTGTTTTCTCTCTTGCCATGCATGAGTTCACGTTTAAATTGTATAGAACTAGCACCATTTGACCTACATATTGAAGTATTGAAGATAAATACTTGCTGGTAAATTATATTGTTATGTCTATGATAGAAGGTTGATATGGTTGTTATGTAAATATGATATGTAAATACCTATAGGCATGAGCATGGGATTATCGTGATTGAGACTCCACCAATAACTAGTTTTTTTGGATCCCTCAGCCTTGAGATTGTTGGGAAATTTGCATTGGATCCCTAGAGGGGGTGAACACCGCTTGAGGGACTGTAGGGAAGAGAATGTTAGGAAAATATGCTTCCACGCTAAACCTAATAGAAGAGAGGAAGACATATTTAAGATATAAAATAAATGACAAAGAAAACACACAGTACACATAGATTTTACCCTAGAAACCCAAACAGGAAAACCAACATTCCTTAAGCATATTTCTCTCTTGTTATCTTATTAATTCAAAATAAAAGGTTACATTCCTAACCTTGGTCCACACCTAAGACACAATCGAAATCATACATTCTTTCTTTACACAAGAACAACCCTGTAGCCAATTTGGCTTACATCTACATGACCAACAACCTAATATTAAATATTAACATGAAGATATAAATATTAACTTGTACAATATTACAATATGCCTTATATATAGGATTTACAATAGGAAAAACCCTAAACAAAGGAACCCAAAAATGGTTACAAATCCATGTAGATCATTGGATATGAATCTCGCAAATCTAGGGATTCTGCTACAGTTGACTTCTAGTTAGATTACCCATCAACTAGCAATTGAAATTCATTCGGTATTTAGTCAGTTTCCACATGACTGCCTGTCGACCTCTTGACGAATGACCTCTTCGATTTTTTTTCGATCACTTCGAATTCAAATTTATTGGTTGAACACTTTGACCATCGACTTTCACTATCATTTGATCCACCTTGACTCAACTTTCACTGCAAATAATATAACAACCCAACATTCTCCCACTTGTTGTCTTCTTTGTTGAACCGAGAGTTTCTTGAACTTTTGTTCACAAAACCGGGGTAGCAATGCCCATTGCCTCTCTACACCAAGAGAACTTCATAAAACTCACATACTTGGTCAAAGAGTCTGTTATTTTTTCCAACATGTCTACTTTCTCTAACAACACTTTGTTGCTTTACACCATGTCTCTAACAAAATGGCATTGTACATCAATATGCTTAGTCTTGGAATGATAAGCGGGGTTCTTTGCAAGAAATATTGTGCTTTGACTGTCGTAAATTATCTTCATAGCTCTTTGCTCAAACTCAATTCCTGGACATAGCCATTGCAGTCATGATACTTCTTTAATTCCATGAGTGGTTTCCATGTATTCAAATTCTATTGTTGACAAGACTACGACCACATGTCTCTTACTCATACAATTGATTCCTCCACCGAAGTTATTGAACACATATCCATTGGTAGACATTTGTCGATACCTATCTCCATCCTAATTGACATTGACAAAACCATGTACATCTATTTCACTATCATTTCCATGCTTCCCTTGGTAGCATATAGCATAGTATTTTGTGCCACAAAAATACCTAAATACTCTCTTGACAATTTTCCAGTGCTCCTTTCCTGGTGTCGACATGTATCTTCTTAACACTCCCA
>ML782948.1:187915-219242 GCA_009831015.1 Picea engelmannii
AACCCAAGGGTTCATGAAAATGTTGAAAGGTAGAAATATTGTTAGGTTTGTAAAGTAAGGTTTTGAACCCATGAAGACACCATCAGTAAAAAGGTTGTGATTTATGAAAAGGTTGTAAAATCTCTTTCATCACCTATGTATAACCTATTGGTCAATTTTCTTCTATGTTCTGAATGATTTGGGATATAATGGCTCTTAACACCTTGAAGAATTGGAAACTCTTACGAACCTAAAGGGTCGTTATGACATTGACTCATATATTCTTGTAAAAACATAATGTTATTTGACGCCTCGATAATTTAGGCATAGTGTATATAAGGGCTAGTTATCAACTCCTTCCTTGATAATAATAAGAGGAATATTATTAATATAATAGGAAGAGACTTGTGGATGTCACCTGCACATTTGTTGGAGCATACAAAAAGGACAATAATAATGAGGTCCAAAACTTTGGGTACATCATGAATATGTTCAATATACAGCGGGTAGACTAATACATACTTTCATTTCCAAGAATGAGCAATGCAAGAACATGTTTAGCTAGATACCTACATCATAGAGGTTGGCATCTTATCACAAGTGAGGTAGGATTAGAAACATGATCTATTATGGAAATATTGGAGGATAGATGAAAAGGTAAAGATGGGAGGTTGTGGTGTTAGGGTAGTTCTAACAAAGGCAAGAAAAAGAAGTTGATGACATTGGCATGACATTGGAAAAAGGCGTGAGTTGACATAAACCGACTAAGAGTGAACATGAGCGAGAGAGGAAACACACTCTAATATAGGGTTATCACAAGAATAAATGTAACATATGGCAACTTGGAGTTAATGTGAGCGAAACAAATGACATTCATTGTTCTAGGATTTATGTAGTCATTAAGGTGCCATACACTAGTCAAGGACATAGCATGAATCCCATGTGACATACGATAATCTGGAGAGTGTGAGCATAATAGGCATCATAAACTAGTAGTATAGAGTCATCAAAAGAACAAAAACAACACATGGTAGCCTATATTTAGTGCAAGAATGAGAGGTGGCATACATCAATGGGGTATTTTATGCAAGCGTAGGAGGCGACATGCATCAATCTAAGTTCAATGCAAGCATAGAGGTGAAAAATACCAATGGTACCGATGGAGGAGAGAGGATCAAAGGAAGATATGATGTCACCATTGGGAGGGGCTCCATAGTTGCAAGCTATGGAATGTGACCATTAAGGGGGACATCTTTGAAAACTGACCAAAGAAGTGATATTTGATCCTAACTAGGTAGAGGTTATCTCAAGTAGGGTCTTTCTTGAGATAATGACCTATAAGGGACCCATCGATATTATGACCAAATAAAAATGGAGAAAAAGGGGTGTAAGGAAGAAAATCTAAGGAGGAGAGGCAATACTTTCCCCAAGCATTTGAAGGACTAGGAAAAGTGGAAGAGTATGTAGGAGAGCATGGAACACTAGGAGAGGAAGAAGACAAGGGGAGAACTAGGTAATATTGGGTGCTACCAGGTAGGAAGTGGCTAGAGTTGATAATGGGAAGTCTAAGCTAGCCCCAAAAAACTCCCAATAGGAACAAGGCTTCATTCAACTTGATAAAAGTGTGTTAAGACATGGGACCTTTTTAATGTTAGTGAATGTTGATTTTGACAACTAATAGAAAGATAAGGAAAAGAGAAGGCATAGAAGAACAAGGGGCTACCTCATTGTTGTAGCCTAGTTTTAAAAACATGTCAAAACCCTTACCTTTTCATTGTCCTTTCACCAGATCCATTAGCCCATACAACTTGATAAGAGTTGTCCAAGAGATGCATTTCCATCACCAAGACTTGCATGAGTCATAAAAGACAATTTTTTTATATGAGTAAATAATTAATAAGAAAATAAGCATGCATTTAGTTATGTAAAATACTCTATAAAAAAATTAAGTTGTCACATACCTTAATGAGCTTCTCTTTGTTTTGAGAATATGTTATTCTCTACTGAACAGGGCCAAGAATGTGAAGGTGGAAGCTCATATGGACCCTCCACCCCCTCACATCGCTCTCTATTCCCCATAACCAACAAATGATTTTCTTTATATAGAAAACATATAGACATTCATGCATAACTAGGATAGTCATAAAAAAATATGAACATATAAACATTGATAAAGATCCAAATACAAGTCATGAATTTATACATCTAATTTTTCTTTGATTTATGTTTTTTTACATTCATAAAACTGACAATTGGAATTTGTGTTACACATCGAAATTACTCACTTTGATAGTGTCGCAAGTGTTGTCATTACAAAGGTCGCAAGTGTCGCATTTTGCTCACAAGTGTCGCAAGTGTCAAAGAAAGCATACTACCATGATGCCTATGTTGTGCCCATAACGACATGAGAAGGACACTTGAAACACCTCAAACATTTGATTTGGAAGAGGAGAAATGAGTCAGCAGGCTCATGAACCTTTTTCCATCTGAAAACACTCAAAAAACTAAGTTTTTGGAGGAGAGCGCTCCCCTATACCTCTTCTGGGAGTGTTGGTGCTCCCCCTTACACTATCTAGGTGCATTATAAAGCTTCTTTGGCCCTTCTGGGGGAGCGCTGGTGTCTTTAGGAGTGCTAGCGCCCCCTTTAAGCCTACTAGGGAGTGCTACAATGCTCTGATGGCCCTTTTGAGGGAGCACTACCTATTTTAGGCAGTAGTTAAGTTGTTGAGATGAATGGGGGAAGGATCCTTTCATTCTTGGAAGGTAGTTGGATTCGAATCCTTAGCCCAGCCATGATCTTAGGGCAGATCCTCAACTGAAGGAGGAAAATCCTCAACTTCCCCAAGGATATCTCAGGTGGTTAAAGCCTCTCCAAGGCTATATAAGCAAGCTTTCTCATGGTGAAAGGAGGACGGAAAAAAGGAGAATCACACCAAACTTATGATCTCATAAGTAGTGCTGGAACAGAGATGATTTGGAGGCAATAGACCTATGATCTCATAGGGAGAAATCAATGAAGCTACTATCATTTAGATCGTGGATCTTTTGAGCAAGGGGTAGACAAGGAGGACTTGACGAAACTGCTGCAATCCATCTACAGCTGTAAGCAATGTTTTTTCCTCATTAATATAATTTGCTTGGCCCGTTTCCTTCTAAGTCATGTTCAATCTCACATGAATTTGTCTCTTTAGTAGATAGACCTATTTCGGACTAATCTTTATAGAGTAGGAAGTGGTCATACTTTGTTTGTCTACGGGGCTTATCGAGGAGCGAAAGATTGGAGCTCAACTCGGAGCGTGCAGGGACAAACACCGATAAAAGGTACTTATTTTCTCCTTCCTTCTCACACAATAGTCCACCTAGATCTAAAAGGAATTCAGTGACCATGATAAGCACTTTTTTTCTTAGAGTTAAGAGTCTATCTCTTTGAGGAGATCTACCTATCCGCAGGGAGATTTTCCTTCAACAGAAACTGGCGACTCCACTGGGCACTCGAATCGAAACTTTTGGTTTTGATTTTTCCTCATAGAATTTGTCTTAATCTTTGATTGATGTCAGTCCTTGTTCACACCTTCATATCTGATTGCATTTTCTGATTGACTCTTTACCCCATCACATTCATCTTGCTTGTCAAAATTTGATCAAAATTTTGGGTTTTTAGACATTTTTATGAGTTTTTTGAGCCTGGCGCCCCCCTGCCCATGTTAGCAGTGTGTCAAAATTCCCTGGAAGTGTTATAAAGATCTTTATAATGCTCTGGTGGCCCTTACACCAGAGCACCAGCCCTTTTTTGCACAAAACCTCTTCAAAAATTTCATTTTTTGAAGGTCCAAACCCTGTTTTTTCACTTGCTGAGTTGCTTTGAGATTCAATGATTCTTCCTTTGACCTTTGACATGCTTCATCCTAAGAAGTAAACACCTTGTTGCTCAGATTTTATGCCCTTCTTCATTCTATTTGAGTTTTTTCCGTTGAGAGCTAGAAATCGATCCGTTGCTTTTTTCCTCTCATATCCGACTGAGCAGGAACTCTAGTGAAGGACATCTGAAGTCTGTGACTCTTCTCACTTGGTTTTTTGAAGGTCATTGTTCTTTGAACACCTCATTTTTGTGTGAATTGTTTGAGTTTTCTTTGTCATCTTTTGTCTTCTGTTTGCTTCTTTATTCAATCACTGAAAGAGGGTGTGTGTTGTGTGTGCGAAATCTGGTCATACTTGTCTGAATCTTCTTGATCTGAAAAGGTAGTTGATAGGAGAAGTTTTTTCATTGAATCAGCCATCATTCACATACAAAACGAAAAAGATACATTTTAGTGCTTGATTTTCATATTATAAGGAGTTTTTTGGAAATGTTTTATCATTGCATTGGATTCGATTGAGAACGAATTGATAGAGGACTTTTCATATTAGTGTTTGAAAGTGAAAACGACTCCTTCTCTTTCCCTTAAATAGGCGTTCATAGAAAATAAACGATTTCTTATCATATTCTATGAATCTTTTTGGGCATTGAGTCATCATTCCATTAGTTCCACTTTCGTGCACCCTTTGAGTAAAGAACAGCTCTAAAACGAACGCTAATTAAAAATTATCTAGAACATTTTTGTTTTTAGGATCTTCCACCAACAGTAGACTAGGGTTAGCACTTTGGATTAGGCTATGAGTACAACTCTCCAAATTTTTCAAAAAAAACATTAGCATCCTGAGTTAGGAAGAGTCAAATCCAACTGTCGTATTGGTTTTCTGGGATCCCCCTCTCACACAAGGGTTATGCACGAGGTCGCATTCGGGTGAATTACAGAGATTGTCCCTCCGTGGTTCAACTGTTTGTAGTGGTCGGATTGTATTTTGGGGGTCACTTGAAGGTATACCCATGATTATGTGTGGGATCCTTTAGGTTTGATTTCAAACTTGTTATCCTGCCCATACGTTCCGGATCGGACTATCGACTGTACCCGCCCAGGGACTCACTGCGAATTGGTGTCTTTAGTTGCCATAATCTTTAGGTACTTACACAAGGTGATGGTGAAGGGAAGTCTCACTGTACCTGGAACAGACATTGGTCAAACTCACTCGGGCTCCTTGGAGGGTAAATCCACAATTACTGCATGGAAGCTTGCACCAAGGCGTAAGTCTGTTGAGCAGGTCGCCATTGTAACTGTTCAACCATATCCCAGCCCCTTCTTGACTTGATCACGCAACATTGGATTTCATCACCAACTAGTACGGTCATCGAGAGAAGTTTTGTCTACTTGGTTGATTCCTAGATTTCATTAGCACATGCTGTTTCTTTTTCTTAGTTGGCCCTAGATTTTCAGTGTGTTCTGTTATTCTCCATAATTGAGCCCATAGACGATAAAGGTCTTCGCTGATCACGTAGGATGCAAGGGCTGCCTTTGGAAGGCTACCAACCCTTACCTCCTAACCCTCCAGAAGACAACTACCATAGAGAGGTAGAAAATCAATCTGACGCCGGAAGTGCTATTTCTCCTCTGTTAGATAACTTACAAGACGCTTTGGACACGGTTGAAAATCCCACTACACCTGTGTCAGTAACTCCTCTCGAACCACTTTTGGTTCATTTAGACTCCCTTGGGAACGTCATAGATGAAGAATTCCCACGATTACCGGAGAGGATATTTACCGAAACATATATGGGATCCACAGAACCAATAAATGGTGACGAGTATAGGACTCCTATTCATCCTAGCACCATAGTAGAAACCCATCCCACACCTGCTCATTCTGTATGGAGGACTTCATCAGGACGCGATCTCTATGAAAATTTTGAATCTATTCGACAACCATTTCCTCCTCATGACCCTCTTAGTGAAACAGGACCATCCGGTCAAACCATGAATCACCCTGTCGATCAGGTTATTCACTCTACTGCTACACCAACACAAGTCCATCCTAATGTTGGACTCATCACCTCTACTCTTCCCCAAAGCACTTCAATCTCTACCCCTATTTCTACAAGTCTCTACTCTACAGCTCCGCATGTTCCACATGATCCTGCTGGGACATCTTCTCACCTAAGAATGCAGACCCCTATTGGCCAAACACAATCGGCTAGAGGGCAACCACCATCCAACATATCTTTCCCTCCTGGAGGAATACCTTTCCATGGCGGGCTTGCCCCTCCCGGGGGACAACTTCCTTTTCATACTCCTCTTGGAGGGCAACCTCCATT
Source organism: Picea engelmannii (assembly GCA_009831015.1). Lineage (NCBI taxonomy): Eukaryota > Viridiplantae > Streptophyta > Pinopsida > Pinales > Pinaceae > Picea > Picea engelmannii. The sequence goes on from ML782948.1 coordinate 194,082, forward strand.
TGCCAGTCACACCACGGTCGTAAATCCACCGCTGGTAGGGGGGAAACCCTCATTTGCTGGAAACCCTTCACAATCCTGGGTAGTATCTTCAGGAGGCACTTTTACTCAAACCCACGTTGGGGGACACTTGTATAATAACCCACTAGGAGGGGTATCCAATACTGTCCCTCCCGGAACATCTTACGGGCAATCTTATCTGGGCGGTATCCAAAACACCATCTGGAGTTCTCCAGGACCACAGTCTTATACTCCTTATGGGCCTCATGTGTATCCACCTTCGGTATCTACTCCTTACCATTCTCAAGGCCAAAATTTTTATCCTCCTCACAGGCAAATAAATCACTCGGCCTATAATGTCCAGAACCCACCGGGTAATTCCTATGTTTCTCACTCCCCATCGAATCCTACTTATCCTGGCCAACAACAACCGTATGTAGGAGGACCTACTGGTTACAACTATCCACCTAACCCAGTCTATGGTCCTACTGGTGTTCCTATGCTACACCAGTATCATTTGCACATTAACCGACAACTACCTTTCCTTGTGACTCTGGATCTCCCAGACTTATCTTGGTTAACTAATGATCCTATCTCTCATTCACCGGTTTGGCCAGTCATTCCAGCTAAGCTTCCTTTTGATATTCTGAAATTTGATGGAAACCCTGGTGAAGATCCGAACAACCATGTGATGAATTTCCATTTGTGGTGTTCATCAAACTCCCTCATGGATGATTCTGTACATTTGCGTCTTTTCCAGCATACACTTACTGGTTCAGCAGCAAAGTGGTATATTGAACTACCGCATGCTTCTTTTCATGATTTCAATTCCCTTGCCATGTCTTTCCTCACGCATTTTCAACTGCCTATTCACTACGAGATAGGTACTGAACTCTTGACCTCCCTTCGTCAAACTAACTCTGTGCATATCTCTGACCATATTCATGAGTGGAGGTGACGACGAAGGATGATCAAGGCAGTCATTCCTGACATGCTCTTGGCAGAATGGTTTACTAAATCACTATTACCCCCAATCATTCGCGATGTCGCTATGGGTGGTGCGGTCACAGAGGAACAAGCCATTTCTCAGGCTCAGTACTTAGACTTGGTTTATTCCCAATCTGGTACTTTGTATGATTTGCTTCCAAATGATGCTCGTGCTAATAGTGATCCTTCTAAGCCACCATCCTCATCTCATGTGGATGGTGTTATCGTTTCTGTCAAAACTCAATCTCTTTCTAGATCAAATCCACCCTCCTCTACCTCCCCCCAAACTTGGATCTTTGAGGTGAATGCAGTTCAATCTGCCCCTTCACAACAATTCGGAGGTAAGAAGAAGACAAAGAATAAATCAAAAAATAATAATGAACAACCCAAAACTCAAACACCTGCTACCGAAAAGCAACCACAACGGAAACTGAAATTTTCGTGTATCATTTGTGGTGATGATCACTACACTCAAGATTGTCCACTTTGCAATGAAGTGGCCAAAATTTTCCAAGGGAAGTCACAACCTGTTGTGCTTACTCAACCTTTTCTGCAGCAGCAATCCATGGTTGATCAAACCCCCTCTCTTGGGGGCAGTTCTAGTGAACCTAATGATGAGGCCTCGTCGAGTGCACATATTTATATGTTTAATGGGATCAATTTGACCACTCTCTCTAAGACATACGACGCACCAGGTAACCCTGACAAAGGAAAAGACACTAACAGTGACGACACTTTATCGGATCCATCGTCATCCTCTGTTAGTCTTCCATCGGTTAATCCTCTGTCTGGACCACTTTAGATTGAGAAACCCACATTCGACTCTATCTTATGCCCTCCTAAGAGAACTATCCACAAAGCTACCTTTAATCCTAGTTAACGTGCCGCCTAGAACTACAACATTGTTGAAGATTTGGCTCAAGCACCGTGTGCTATGTCTGTGTTAGAAGTTCTACAACACTGCCCTAGTCAATGTAGAACGCTCTTGACTGCTCTTGGTGCTATTGATCATGAGTCATCCAATTAGATCATGTTTAACCTGGATAATTATGCGTCTCGACTCTCCCACCAACTTGCTTTCCAAGTTGATGTTGTTGTTCACAATCAACACATCCATTGAACTATTCTGGATGAGGGAGCCTCAACTTGTGTCATGTATTTAGCGTGTTGGAAACGTTTAAAATCACCAGCACTCAACAAATCCCCAACGATGTTACGTGCCTTCGATGGGCGAGGTTTTCATCCCCATGGCCTTTTACAGTCCCTGCCCATCCAATTGGGTAGCAAAATCGTTACTGTTGATGGTGAGGTGGTCGATGCTCCCCTCGATTACAACTTGTTACTTGGAAGAAGTTGGTTTTATGCTATGACTGTCATTGCCTCGTCGATCTTTCGATGTGTACAATTTCCTCACCAGGGAAAAATTGTCACTGTTGATCAGTTGGATTTTTGCACGACCGATGCTCGCGCTCCCACTACCAACAATATTCCTTTCTTGGGAGACCACAAGATCACGTATGAAAGTGTTGGTGTTGGCTTACTGAAAGATTCTAGCCTCATGGGTACCTTCCCTACACCACTTCCACCGACTACACATCACATTTCCACCATCGATATGATTTTGACCGTGGCTTATCAATCTTTGGAATCATTTGACCCTTGGATTGTACCTCATCCATTGGAATTCGATGCACTAAGTGGCACTGTGCTACTTAGTCCAGCCGAAATGTCATACGTTTCTACCCAATTCACTTCTCCCTTGTCAAATGACCAACATCTATTGGCGCCTGACGTTTCCTCGATGCAATCACGGTTGAGTTCCTTTTCGTCTGCGATCGACTACATTTCCCCAACTTTTCCTTCGAATGAATCTATTCCAGAAATGTTTCGCATTAACAAGTTACCTCGGGATAATAACTGTCACCGATCCTTTTTTCTTCCCCCTCATGAAGAAATTCGGGCAGATATACCATCTATCTCCCCTCCTGGTGTTGATTTTTCATCATCTCCCATGATTTCAACTTTCGACGATTTGGATCCCGTAGTGGACATGGTGATCTCTTTGGTAGGATTATTGGAGCCTGATCTCCTTCCTCCTATCACAACCCTCGACATGTGTCCTTTCTCGAGTGATTATCTTCCATCCTTTGAAGATCTCTTGGAGGCCATGACCACATTTTATCCATTGACATGGTACCCTTCCAGAGCATTATCCTTTTAGAATCCATGATCCGGATGAAACCACGAGCATAGTTTCTCTTCTCTGTGGAAAGCTCGTTAAAAAATGAAACAGAGGCCATGAGCATAGTTCTTCTCCTGTGTCAAGCTCGTTAAAAAATGAAACAGTCACCTCTCTTGAACCTTCTTTTCATCCACCCTTCTCCTTTTTCTCATCTTCTAAAGAAATTGGTGATAACATCAAACTCGGTGAATGAATCGAAGCTTGGAGGGCATGTCTCCAGCCTTTGATGATCTTTCTGGAGTTAAGCCACTAGCTTTCAAGCTGGGGGCATACCGAGCTTAGTCTTTGTTCTTTCTCGTGCTCGTAAATACTTGAGAATGCATCCGGGTAGACTTTTATCTCTTTTTCGGACCTGTATGGATATACGAAAAAGGAATCCCCTTGGAGTCTCCTTTAAGCTCTTTTCAAACTCTCTAAACATGAAAATATTTCCGAGTGATCTTGCTTCCTTTCACACTCATTAAAAGGTTTGAAAGGGCGTCTTTCGAGTGGTATTTTATCTCTTTTTTGGCCTCGCAATACTAACATTACGAAAAAGGACAACACTGGAGTCATCTTTAAGTTCTTTTCAGACTCTCTAAAGATGAAAAGATTACCGAGCAACCTTGTTCTCTTCACGCTCGTTAAAGTATTTGAAGAAAATATCTGTTGAGAGATAGTTTATCTCTTTTTCGGTCTCGTCAGACTACTTTACGAAAAAGGAACTGAGAGAGTTCTCTTTTAAGTGTTTTTCTCGACTCTATAATCATGAAAAACCTTCGAGTTTTCTATCTTTGGACTCACTAAAACAAACATCGACAGGCCCATACGGGACCGAACCCTTACTTCTTCCAGTTCGTTAAACTAAGGAAGAGGAACTTACCGAAGGTGAGTTTTATCGAGCATGTATTATCCTCCTCGAGCTCGTTAAATTAAAAAGAGGTACTCGTCTATCTGGATGGGGGAAAAAATTGAAAGAAGCAAGCCAAGCAGTTTTTTGAGAACATTACCAAATAACTCTTAGAATCTCCTTTGAACACGGCACTTTGTCTTTTGCACGCATTATAATCCACTGAACCTCTGCATTGAGCCAATCCTTTGAGTTTCTTTCACTCCTTTGGGTCACCCGACGTAAGTCACAGCATCCACTGCATCATCAAGTTTTGGTCCATGTCATGTTTCTGCTGTCGTGCCTCAGTGTTCAAGGGAAGTATCCATCTCGTGAGTCATCCATCACAAATATCTTGTCTCGATACTCGTGTCAGTCCATGTTCATTTGATCTACCAATTACATCTCTATGTCTGTTTCATGTTGTTGATGGGGGATACATCAAGGCCCTCCTTCGATGAGCCTATTCCTGTCGACTTCAACACATTATCTAGGAATTAGAATTAGAAACCAGTTAGTACTTTGGGACATGCATGCCTCAATGGCAGGCCTCCTCATGTCCGATAGTAGGTTTACATCATTGACCTCTGATCGGATGATTCCATGGATGTTCGACTCCAGCTCATCCATTCACATTCGTTGGAATGTACTAGGGTACCTTGGGAATCATTGACATTAATGGTGATCTCCCTCGTGCTTGTTAACGGTTTACATCATTAACCGGTAATCAAGTGGTTTCTACCATGTTCGACATCAGGACATATATTCACATGGTTAGATTTGTACTACATCAGGATCGGTAAGAAGACCCCGGGTTGAGTTATCACTTTGATATGTACTTTGCCTAGGTTGCAATGGAGTTTCTCTTGAACAATGACACATATACTATTACATAGATCCACTTCATATTGGTCGTGGCTATGTATTTTCATCTCGTATATCCACTGTGTATTCTTCATGGCTACGATCAATTCAGGTCATGGGAGTATAGATCCACAGTGTATTTTTAGTGGATATACCTTTTTATCAATACAATTATGGATCCGTATTGTATTTTATGGCGGCCATATCTTGCAAGTCTTGATCACCCAAGCATAGGTATGCCTGCCTTGGGTTTGAAACATGTCATAATATTTGATTGGATGTTTGTGTGTAGTTTTTTTCAGGTTCTCTGTGTCTATACCCTTGCTTGAAAGTCTACAAAGAATTTCAGTTATCAGTTCCTGTCTTCTAACTTCATACTTTGGGGGGCAATCTGTTACACATCGAAATTACTCACTTTGATAGTGTCGCAAGTGTCGTCATTACAAAGGTCGCAAGTGTCGCATTTTGCTCACAAGTGTCGCAAGTGTCAAAGAAAGCATACTGCCATGATTCCTATGTTGTGCCTATAACAACATGAGAAGGACACTTGAAACACCTCAAACATTTGATTTGGAAGAGGAGAAATGAGTCAGCATGCTCATGAACCTTTTGCCATCTGAAAACACTCAAAAAACTAAGTTTTTGGAGGAGAGCGCTCCCCTATACCTCTTCTGGGAGTGTTGGCGCTCCCCCTTACACCGTCTGGAAGAATTATAAAGCTTCTTTGGCCCTTCTGGGGGAGTGTTGGTGTCTTTAGGAGTGTTGGCACCCCCTTTAAGCCTACTGGGGAGCGCTACAATGCTCTGATGGCCCTTTTGAGGGAGCGCTACCTATTTTAGGTAGTAGTTAAGTTGTTGAGATGAATGGGGGAAGGATCCTTTCGTTCTTGGAAGGTAGTTGGATTCGAATCCTTAGCCCAGCCATGATATTAGGGTAGATCCTCAAATGAAGGAGGAAAATCCTCAACTTCCCCAAGGATATATCAGGTGGTTAAAGCCTCTCCAAGGCTATATAAGCAAGCTTTCTCATGGTGAAAGGAGGACAGAAAAAAGGAGAATCACACCAAACTTATGATCTCATAAGTAGTGATGGAACATAGATGATTTGGAGGCAATAGACCTATGATCTCATAGGGAGCAATCAGTGAAGCTACCATCATTCGGATCGTGGATCTTTTGAGCAAGGGGTAGACAAGGAGGACTTGATGAAACTGCTGCAATCCATCTACGGCAGTAACCAATGTTTTGTCCTCATTAATATAATTTTCTTGGCATGTTTCTTTCTAATTCATGTTCAATCTCACATGAATTTGTCTCTTTAGTAGATAGAAATATTTCAAACTAATCTTGATAGAGTAGGAAGTGGCCGTACTTTGTTTGTTTACGGGGCTTATCGAGGAGCGAAAGATTAGAGCTAAACTCGGAGCGTGCAGGGACAAACACCAGTAAAAGGTACTTCTTTTCTCCCTCCTTCTCACACACTAGTCCACCTAGATCTAAAAGGAAGTCAGTGACCATGATAAGCACTTTCTGTCTTAGAGTTAAGATTCTAGCTCTTTGAGGAGATCTACCTGTCCACAGGGAGATTTTCCTTCAACAATATGATCATCATCATTCAAACACATTGTATTTTGTGTGCCCTATCCTTCTATTGTTTGTGTGCGATCATGTACCATACTTCTGGTACGTCGCTGAGAAGGGTTAGTTGGCCTCTGTTTAGGGTTGTGAATTGGAACAATGAAAACGATCATATCGATATTTTGAAATATAATTGAAATAACTAATTCATTGTTTTGATTAACATTACACTATTTCTCTTTACTTGTCTCTATAGCTGGGACAGTTGGTTCGTTAATTTCCTATCCACTTGGTTGCTGTCACATTTCGCCCTCCTGAGCTACATGCTCTTCAATTTTGAGAAGATAATATATAAGTATAAGTCAGGAAATAAATATCTATAATCACAGTAAATATTTCTAATTCTGAAGCATACATACCGGAATGGGTACTTTGTTCTACACTATCACTGGACATGTGGACCTCTGTATGATGTGGTGTTTGTTGAATACCACTTGATTCACTATTGCGGTAGCATTGTTGCTTGAAAACAAACATAAATACTTAGTTAAGGGTGATATAATAAAATATGAATAGACTTTACAAGAATGCTACTGCGGTTTCCTTATTCATTTGATTTACTTGCATGGCTGGGGAGATAGGAGTCTGGCCCAAGATTTTTCTATATTCAATCACACTTTTAAAAACATGCTTGAAACCAAGCTTTAGGTCCTCCTCGGTGGAAGCAGTTTCAAACATATTTAACTGCAATGCATAACACCATTAAAAATACCTATAACAAAAACATATATTTGTTCGCTACTATTAAATAAATATTAACCACAGTTAATCATATATATCTTACTATTCGGGATTTTAGTTTTCTGTAGCCACTATTGTGCTACTTATATGTTTAGTATAATGCACTCATTAATTATCAATCCGAGATTCATAATTAACAGAGTTACAAGACACCAGTAAGAAAGGTAATTCTAATGTCATGAGTATAGAACTATTCTAGATTATGCATGCTGCAAACAAAACAAACTAGCAAACAAAAACACACTTTGGTTGTCTTTCATAGAGATGATATCTACTCCATTAGGGAACATGCAAGTATGATATGGAGTTATTTTGATAGATCAACTCTACTATCTAACGCATGAATCTCATCATGCAATCACACTATGAAAAGGGAATCACACATCAATCATCAAAACATAGCATGGGTAGTTCAATAATCAATATATTGGGTATGTTGCGGTTCACAATATTCTATTGTGAACTTCACTAGTTATTTTCCAAATACATTTGAATACTGCTATCAACATACATGTCCATTAGTAAAAACCAAATTCATAAGAGCAGAAATAGAACATATGCAAAACAGAGTAAGTAAAGATCTCTAAGCAATCATATAATCGAAATCCTAGACTGAACTATACTACTATCATCTGAAAGAGTCAAGATTCAGCTAATCTCACGATTATGCTACTGAAATCAAATGCTAACACTAATCTACAAAGATGTTGACTTTTGTTGGGCGTTGGGCCCTTGCCACTTCAACAGGTCAGCGACTGGAGTCTACAATAAGTTTTCTTTCAATCCACACATCACTCTTACTCAAATCTCAAAACATAGAATTAAACTATGCTAACAACTCAACTCACATTCATTCATAAATGATCAAGACATGGAAATAAATGACATCCTTCTATTAAAATTCAACTCAGAATATGTTCTAAAATATGTAACACCGCTTCACATGTTGTGTTATGCTATCTCTCTACTACTTCCACCATCCTTTCCATGACTATTTAAACAGTCTTAGTCGTGAAACACAAGGAGGTGAAATATTTAGCAGATCAGTCAATTGTCAAATTTATATATTCGGTTACATATTTTAAGATTCATCCTCATAACACGAAGTGTATGAGGATGAAGCAATAAACAAACTAACTTAACATAGCCTTCCTAGAGCTTTGATGATTCAACAAACATCAAACAATTATCTTGGGCACGATCTGGAGCTAAACTTGGTATATTCTGCTTCCTGTATTGGTACCGGATTGTGACAAGTGAGATTCGATAGATGGTACCGGATCCGAACAACATGCAAGTGGTTGGTACCAGACTAGAACAGTCTGCGACCATTGGTACCAGATCATGACAGTGAATGGTTCGGTACTGGATCTGAATGGAAGGTGTGCTTGGTACCGGATTCAGACAGTGGTAATCTGGCGCATAAGTACCGAATGTCTGAGTTGATACATAAATGTCGGACTTATCTAGAGGTAAAAGGTTACACATGGAAATTTAAAACATTAATACATGAAATATTTAGTCTCCTAGCTCAATAAACCACAAAATGCATGAATTCAATTATACTTTACCTTATGACCTTATCAATGGCTAATGGTAGTGTTCTTTGTCATTTATCTAAGCTTAGGTAGGCCAGAAAGGTACAAATGAGGAGTATAATAGGGTAGTGGGGATGTCAATTTAGAGGCTCAACATTCCCCCATGCCAAAATCATTGCATTTCCTCATGCAACTGAAACAAACTCAAATTTTTTCAAAATTTGAGACTCCATTCTTTTACTTTTGTGGATCAATGATGTTGATAGTTGAGGCTTCTGCTTTCAGCTCCCTTTTTATGACCCTAATGTATTGTAAGAGTCTTAGTACCTTATTGATATTATTAGAAGTCTCTTCATGGTCATATTGAAGTTGTTGGCTAGTTTCCTTCAGTTACTCATTTTCCTTTTTGATATACATGTCCAGTAGTTGGTATTACTTCACTTCTTTTTTGAGTTCCTGGTTTTTCTTTTGCAGCTCCCCAATATTTTTCTTCATATGTCCTTTTGTTAAGGTCCTTATTGATCCCATTGTTTCTGTCTAGATGTATTCTCTTTTCTCCACTTCCTCCCTCATCCCACACAAAGTGATAGTAACTTGCTCCTCAGTTAAGCTAGGGATGTCATCCTGGACTAGTAAGTCTAAGGAAGGGGAGGTAGGATCTATTGGATCTTCATGTGTAAGAGGGATGAAAATTGCTTTACCTTTCTTTTCCATGATCCTTGTGGTTCTTTTATAAGGGGGTGGTGGATCAGAAGTGCTAACAAGTTTCCTTTTTCTCTTTCCTGTCTGTGGAATGGTTACAGGAGGTTGCTCTATGGACTGTTCATCTTTATTTTCTGATCTATTCTTCTCTTTCCTCACAATTTTTGTCTTATGACCCTTCTCCTCAAGTGATACTGTTGATATGTCCTCCACTAATTCAGATTTACCTTTTGATTCTTGAATTTTAAAAATATTATCGACTGTGGAAGAGGGCCCTGCTTGTTTACTAGCTTTATCTTTTTGGCTCACTGTTCTGGAGGATGATGGAGTTACCTTATCTTTCTTTCACTTTTTCTTTTTAGGTTCCTTACCTTTATCTGGAGAAGGCTAGGTTTCCTCTACAGGTTTTTTTTTTGTGGGAAGGTGTTGAGTGATGAGGGTTTTCTAGCTAAACCCTTGCTTCCTGATCTCATGTATAACTAACATCGTAATAAGACCTTGATGATAAATGCTAGTCTTCTCAGTTTTGGATAGGGATTTGACACCTCTTACCATCTTGTTCAGACTTATCCATAAAAAATATGGGAAATCAATTTCAGGACCTCCTTCAAAGTGCAACAAAATCCTAAGATGATATAGGAAGGTTACAACATACCTGCCCTCACAAGTGAGGAATCGTTGTAGACTAGCAAGCATAGGATGATATTCTTCCTTGATATAGTTTCTAGAAATCCCCTTTTTCCAATCAAGGTGCTGATGGTCTTCCTTCAGAAATATTTGGCATATTTCCTTATTGATTCCTAGTCCTTTGAAATACTTGGCTCCTCTCCTAGGTAATCATGTGGCTTCCCTTAAAGTTTCTTCATTGATTGTTAGCTGTAGATCGTCTATGTGCATAATGTCTCCATCGTAACCCTGAATAAATGTGTGAGATACCTTCTCATGAAAACCTGTGAATTTATCCAAAAATGGCATCCATCCCACTCTAGCATACTTATCTCTACATATCCGGAACTCCTTAGTCTCCTTACAAATCTGGAAGACCGGTTCATGTCTACTTACAACCATCTTTATAAACTGGGAGTAAAACAATCAGGTTGTAGCACAAGGATTTAGTCAGCTATGAGGGTAAGGGTTTGGTACCAGAGATCACAGAGAGGAGTAGGCTCGGAATTGAAGAAAGGTTGGTAATGGCAGAAAAAATATGGTGATGGCATCGATAATTCGAATGGTGAGTTTAAGTAAAGATGCCGCAAGGGAAAATTAAGACAAGATGAGGCTCATCTGGATGGCTTTGTCACCCAGATAAGCCATTTCTTTTCTACCCGTTAGTGCAATGATGGGGATAGAACGTTGGGTGTCGAAGCATCATTATTGTTTGGGATAGGTGATTGGACTTCTGAGCAGTGAATTTGATGTTGAATCATGGCTCATGACACGAGATAGGTTCATGATTACTTATGGATGAAGTACGTTCTTGGTTTAGGGTCGTGGCTCACCATTACTGGACATGCTCTATATTCACACTTTTGATGTTATTTTTCCCTCAATCATTTTAAAGTTCTTATGTGATGAGAGGATTGATTAAGGTTAAGCATATGGGTATGAGGAAAGTGAAAGTTAGGTGCATGGTTTTAACACCAAGGTCATAAGATCTAGTATACATGTTCATACCTATTGTAGTTTTATAATCAAAGGAAAATAAATAATACCATGTTACCTTTGATTTTATCATTATATAATCAATACCCATAGCATATGCGACTGCCTTTGTATTTGAATCTTGTAGATTGTCAGAGTTAATCTTTTTAGGCTAGAGTTTTCTGGAAGCTTGGTACTGGAATTTCCTGTACTTCATGAAACTTCTTTATTTTGTGCTTGTCTTCTTTTGTGTCTGGTTCTACAGGATTGTAAGGTGAATATGCTAGTTTCTGAAAATGAGATGTGAGTCTGAAAAAGAGTCTTGAAAGAGCTCTTTTACCCTCCCCCATGCCAAGGATGTTGCATATCCTTATGCAATAAGTTTCAACACCCTGTATTACAATGGAAGAAAATTGACAAGAGAAAAGAAACCAAATAAAATTCAAAAAGTACATTTATCACCTAACATATGATCACATGCCTAAAAAAATTTGAAATTGCCTTTATTTTGATGATTTATTGACAAGGGTAGCATTCAACAGTGGAAACAGAGAGGTTTTTATATTTTTTCCAGAAGAACAGATCCAACCTAACTTGCTCTAGAGATTTACTATCATTAGATGTTATGGATAAATTTCACAGTATAAGTAGATTAGACTCCCTAGTTAGGGCTCCACTCTTAAGAAGTTTCCTTCTTAGGTAATGTAGGCTTTAGATGTCAGACCGGTAAAGTTGACTTAGGGTAATTCTCAAATGGACATTTGCTTGTAGTAATTATATTGTTTGTTAATCTGGAGTTTGTATCTTATAAGTGTCAACAATGGCCTTTGCTTGTAGTATTCATTTTTTAGATGACAAAAGTGAGTTTTTCAATTAGACAAGTATAGATGAGACATTTCTCAACCAGAACCCACTGGCAGTAAGCCTATTCAGTACTCCGGTGGGGTAGTTGTGAAAATTAGTGAGAGACATCCCTTCCCCAAGCAGAATGCCCCATTGCCAATAGGCTTGTTCAGTACCCTGATGGGTTTGCCTTGTCATACCACAGATCGATACCCGCTACCAATAGACCTATTCAATATCCTGACGAGTTAGTCTCTTAAACCCTTTTTCCATCAGAAGCTTCTTGTCCATAGTCACCTATTTCGGTTTTTATTAAAGAGTGTTTTTGCACGGTGACAGGGGAGGCTCCTCTGAAAACCTTTTTACAATATGGGATGGTATTGGGTTGGAAAGTATATTCTCTTATTTGAATGTCTATAAAGATTTGTCTGAAGGAAAAATAAACTTATGTATGCACATTATTTCTTTAGAATGATCCAGATGTATAATTCTATCTGAGTTTGTCCATAAGAGAATGACCTAAAGTTACCTTAGGGTACTGATACATCCTCTTCCATAAAAATTTTCCTAGTGTGCCCATGACAGAGAGTGTTCATATACTCATATGTTACTCTTTAGTAAAGATAATCCAATGAATACTATTGAAGTCTAGTTAGGGTGAGATAGTTACTTGTAGGCTAATATATTTTTTATCCCTTTAATCGTGCTGAAATACCAGATAAAGGCAACCTCTAGACTTTGAAGCAGATTAATCATGGTTCTTTTAACAATCATAGGTAAAGATTATGTCTTCTTTGTCAAGGAAAAAAACCAAAAGAAATTAAAAATTCTTCCTTTTAGCTAGCAACAGAGCCAAAATAAATTAAAAATTCTCCTTTTAGCTAGCAACAGAACCAAAAGAAATCAAAATACTTCCCTTTAGTCAACAACAAAACCAAAATAAATTATTGCTTCATAAGGGCTGCCATTTGATGCTGCATTCAGATTCTTGGTTCCAGCTTAAGTGGTTACTCCATGACTTCATACTTCATAATATTTTGAAATAGGCATAGTATTCCTTGTCAATTAGGTGATGTGTCCTGATAGTATTGTATAAGGACAGAATTCTGGTATCGAACCAACATAGGACTGCTGGTACCGGACCAGACAGAGTATTGTTGATGCCTACCAACTGATGTTTAGAAAGTTCGTGGAGGATCAAATAAATTATAGAAATCTACTTACAAAGATAAAATGCAAAACTAAAACAAAAGTAGGTAAGAATCCATTGTTACCTTCAGCTTATTAACAAAACACAATCCACACCTATGTACAAAGGTTTTTTAAAAATAAATCAATCAATCAATGTGGATCAGTAGGAAGGTTTCCTTGCTTACTAATCACCTTCATATCTGATTTTTGTAGTACATGTGTCAAAAATTCCTCTTTTGACAGAGGTTTGTTATAAATTCTTAACCGGTGACCATTCACAAGTAGTGGTGTCTGATGTTCGTCAATTTTCATTATCCTGATTGAACCATTATCATAGATAGTATCAATTTCATAAGGTCCCATCCAATGAGTAGTTAACTTACCTTTGAAATTCTTGAATTTGTTTTCATACAACAAGGCCCAATCTCCTAGTTGAAATTTTTTCTTTTTGAGATACTTTTCATGCCATTTTGTTCTTTGCTCTTGAATGAGGGTGGTTCTTTCAAGTGCTTCCTGCCTGATTTCGTTTAGCTCATTAAGCTACAAGAGTCTTTGTTTCTGGGCTTCATCTAAGTTGATGCCAACTTGTACTGTAGTCCTGAAGGTTTTGATCTAGAATTCTATAGGGAGAAGCACATGCTTCTCGTACACCAACTCGTAAGGTGTATGTCTTGTTGTATTCCTCCAGGTGATTCTATAAGCCCATAAGGCTTCTAGTAATCTGTCAGCCCAATCCTTGTGGTGTAGCTGTACTGTTTTATTAATAATGGACTCAATAACTTTGTTGGTAGACTCTACTTGTCCATTTTCCTGTGGATGATAGGGTGTAGATTTCCTGTGCTTGGTTTGGTACTATTCTGTAACAATTTTGACTAGATTAGAGGTAAATTGAGTTCCCTGATCAGTGAAAATTTCCCAAGGTACCCCAAATCTAGTAAAAATGTCATTGAAAAGGAAATCCACCACTGATTGTTCACTTGCAGCTGGTAAAGATTTTTCTTCAACCCACTTAGTCACATAGTTAGTACATACAAGTATATACTTTTTCTTTTTATATACAGGGTTAATGAGCCCTACAAGATATAATGTCCATTTCTTGAAAGTCTCAATGACTACTTGGGATTGAAGTGGCATTTGGTCTCGTGCAGTAGGCTTACCCATTCATTGGCATTCATCACATTTGGATACATAAGTTCTAGCATCTTTGAAAATATTAGGCCAATAATAACCAGATTGCATAAATTTATAAGAGGTCCTCTTGTCAGCAAAGTTTCCTCCACAAGGACCATCATGACAGGCTTGAAAAATATCATGGATCTCATCTTCGCTTACACATCTGCTAATTACCAAATCTGGTCTTATTTTGTAGAGACAATCATTGTGCCACATGTAGTTTTCACTTAGCTGAATTACTTTATGTTTTTATCTAGGAGACAATTTCTGAGGCATCTTCCCTGTCACCAGATAGTTAGCTACATCTGCATACCAAGGAGTAAATGTAGAAATAGAAAACAAATTTTCATCAGGAAAGTTATCATCTACTGGTGTGTTATCTCTCAGATGAATCATTCTAGATAAGAAATCGACCACAGGATTATCCTCACCAGGTCTATCAATAATGTTGTTATTAAACTCTTGTAATAATAACAACCATCTTGTAACTCTAGGGTTTGTTACATGTTTGTTCATTAAGAATTTGATGGTTGAATGATCAGTGTGTACAAAAGCTTTATAGTCTATAATATAGTGTCTAAATTTATTGATAGCATGGACCACAACTAATAATTATTTTTCTGTGACCGTATAATTAACTTCTGCTGGAGACACATTTTTACTGACAAAGTAAATAACATAAGACATTTGATTTTTCCTTTGTCCAATAACTTCCCCAAGGGTTGTGTCTGAGGCATTGGTACATATATGAAAATGAAGGGACCAATTTGGTCCTCTTAATACAGGGGTAGTTGACAATTTCTGTTTTAGAATCTCAAAAGATACTTGGCATTCATCATCCCAATTAAATTTAGCTTCTTTAGATAATAACTTGTATAAAGGGGTAGCTAGGCTTGTAAAATTCGGAATGAATCTTCTATAGTAGCTAGCATGCCCTAAAAAGCTGCGAACTTCTTTTTGTGAGGAAGGTATTCTAATTTGTGTGATAATATGAATCTTTGTCGGATCAACTCTCATTCCAAAACCAGAGATGTGATGTCCCAAAACAATACCTTCAATGAGCATCATCTTTGACTTTTCATTACTTAGGGAAATATTAGTTTCCTTACACCTAATCAAGACTTTTTCTAGACTGGTCAAAGCTTCCTGAAAGTCATTTCCATGGACTATAAATTCATCCATGTAGACTTCCACACAATTATTGTTCAAGTGAGAGAAAATGGCTAGGACAGCCCTTTGAAAAGAGGTTGGGGCATTGCAAAGTCCAAAAGGAAGAATCCTATAAGAATAGGTTCCCCATGGGAAAGTGAAAGTGGTCTTCTCCTGGTCTTCGGGTGTGATTTGTATTTGGTTATAACCACTAAACCCATCTAGGAGCAAAAAATACTTCATCTCGGACAAGGTATCCAACACCTGATCAATAAATGGTAAGGGAAAATAATCCCTACGGGTGTCTTTGTTCAACTCCTTGAAGTCTACACATATTCTCCACTTACCATTTTTCTTGGGAACTATGAAAAGTGGAGACACCCATTGACTATCTGAAATGGGGTATATGAGATTGGCTTGAAGGAGTTTTTGCAATTCCTCTTTTACAATATCTTTGAGGGTTGGATTCATCCTTCGCTGAGGTTGTCTAACTGGTATGATTTGGTCATTAGTGTAGATATGATGTGTGCATGTGTCAGGGTGAATGCCTTTCATGTCTTCATAATCCCATGCAAAGGTATCAAATTGTCTTTGGAGCATTTCAATTACTTGTGACTTTTGTTCTGGTTCCAAAATAGAGTTGATATACAAAGGTTTTCCTAGGATAATCTCAACAAGTTCAGTACTTTATTCCTTCTCTGAGGAAGTTGGTGATAAAGTATATAATTGAGTGATATCAGGGTGCCAAGTTTGTTGAAATTCAGAACTGAAAATGTGTGACAACTTTGCAAAAGACCTCGGATATTCAATGCAATTTGTATCAGCCAAAAATAAACTTAAGACTTGTTCATCTGATTGGTCTTGCATTCCTCTTACTTGTTCAAGTGTTAACAAGGGTCTGATGCAATATTCCTCTCCATAAGGGTTTCCTAACCAAACAGGTATCTCATGTTTCAGTTAGGCAGGAGGGAAGAGGACAAGCTTTTGGCTATGTGTGCCATTGGATATAGTCATCTCACTAGAACGAAAACTGATAAAGGCATATGATGTGGCCAGCCAAGGACAACCAAGAACCACAGGGTGTCCTAGTTTGGAGGATGATTTAGAATATATGACTAGAAATTCTACTAGATACTCCCAAGAAGCTAGAGTGACTGTGACATCATCAAGACTTCCTGCAGGGCTAATGACTGACTTATTTGCCAACTCTATCATGGTTTGGGTTGGTATCAATTGGTTGATTTTGAGTTTTTGCATAATGTCAAAAGGCATTACATTAATTGTTGCACCCAAATCAACGGGTGTGTTTGGTAAGGAAATACCATTAATTTCAACAGTGACTACTGGGTTCCCAGGGTCATTATATTTGTATGGTATTTCAGAAATAAATTCAGATAATTGCCCCACCACCTGAACAAGTGGAGGTTCCTTCTTCTTCCTTCCTAGTTTCTTAAGGCAAAGATCCCTTATGATTTTGGCATATATGGGGATATCCTTAATGGCTTGCAGCATAGGTATTTTTATACATACATTTTGTAACTCATCCTCTATGTCTGTGTGCAAGGGTGGGTCAGGTTTCTTCTCTAATAATATTTTAGGGTAGGGTGGAAGATTATCTCGTTGAGGTACTCCTACGGATTGAGAAGTCTTTGGAATAGGAGGAGAAGTATCTTCTTCTACTGGGGTGGTTTGAGTGTTTCCTTCTTCAGATTGATTATTTTCTTCTTGAATTATTAACCCAGGATATGATTGATTTACAAATTTCCCTGATCTTAGTTGAATTTCATAGGTGGGAAAGGTTTGAACTTATTCATTCTGCAGAGGGTGGGTGGGTCGATTATTGGGGTTAGGGATTGGCTGGGCAGGGATTGCTATTGGTCTCGGAGGGTTGTGGGCATATTGGTTTTGTGGTTGTTGATTGGCATTTATAGATACTTTATGTTGCTGATTAGGGCTCAAGGGGACTATAAATTGTTGTTGTATAGGAGGTGGAAGTAAAGTTTGCATTTGCGGTGGGTTAAATATAGGTATTAATTGGGAAGTGTTTGCAGGATACTGTGGATATGTAGGGTAAGAGGGATTCCCATAAACATGCCCCCTCCAACCTTGTTGCTAAGGTTGAGTTTGATCTTGCTGAGGTGTCCATTGTGGATAGTGCATTGGAGGAGGACCCCATTGTTGCTGTTGATACTGTGCATTAGGGTCATAAAATGCATTGGGTTTTTTTTCTCTCCAAGGTCTTTTGGAAGGGTATGGTTGTTCTTGTGAGACTCCTCCTCCCCTATACATGGCTTGTAACTCAAGCAAAGTTGGACACTCATATGTGGGGTGATCTAGTGTACACAGGCCACAAATTTCTATGAAATTTAATAGGCATTCTTTCTCACCGTGTTTCTTTCGACATCTAGGAAAAAAGATTGCTAAAACAATCTCTTCTTCTTGTTTCTTTTTCAGTTTTAGGGTATCTAACTGGTTACTGATTGTGCTCAAGATGTCCATTTTAAAGTTCTCTAATAAGTTTCCTAACTCAATTCTGGTGACAGTCCCGAGCTTTGTCTTGTATTTCTGCTAAAACAATCTCTTGGTCCTTTGCTTGTTTTAGCTTGTCCTCTTGAGTATCTTCTACAATAATCTGCAATCTCTGAAAAAGGATTTTGGTGCACATCTCCTGAACTTAACAAGTTTAAAACTTCTATGCAGTCATCTCTAATACCTTTCAAAAATATAGTTCTTACTACAACTGGGTCTGTGGTGAATAATTTTGATTTCTGATAGTTGTATAAGAACCTTTATAAGTAGTCTTCATGGCTTTCATCTTCTGTTTGCTGCATTTTAAAAATGCCATTTTTAGCACTATCCTTACAATAGTCTTGGTATTTCCATAAAAATGTGTCTTTCATCTCATCCCAAGAGAGAATTGTATTTTCTCCTAAGCTCATGAACCATCTTAAGGCTGAATCCTTCATTGTGGCAGGAAAGAGATTAAGTTTTTGGGCATCATTTGAGTAGTTATAACTTCTACATAATATGTCAAACTCAAATAAAAATAAGTCTGGATCTTCAGTTGACATACCTTTGAAAGTGGATAACGATGATAGTGGGATGTTTTTCATGCTGATGTTTTTGGAAATATCCAAGATTGGAAACCCAAAGGTCTCAGTCTCAGTGGCTGCATTTCCTTCTTCTTCTGCCATTTCGCTAGGTGTTCCTCCTCCACTGATAGATGGTTCAGAAACTGGATTTTTTGTGTCTCATAAATGTTCAATTCTTTCAGCATATTCAAGTTCTACCTGCCCCAATGTTGATTCTTCCATTTTAGGTTCCTCTTCACAAGATTCACTAACTCCCCTTGAACTTCCTCCTGGTGGAATTTTTCCTGCACCAGTGTCAGTTGGATTAGTGGGGGAAGGGGGTTGTTTTTGAATCTTTAGATCTTACAAATCTACCCTTATTATCTCTATATCTATGCATACAATGGAAATTTGATTCTTAACTGAATTGAAATCCTAATTCTATATAGAAGGTAAGAAGGCAACCTGGCTTTGGAGAACCCCACTCTAGTGGTCGCATGGATCTTCACTCATGTCTTAAATGTTTTATCCTCCTCCCTCAAGCATCCTTTAAAATCATTCAAAAACTATGCAAACAATCTAAGCTAAAAATCACTTCCTACAACTCCCCGACAATGACGCCAAAATATTGTGCTACTTATATGTTTAGTATAATGCACTCATTAATTATCAATCCAGGATTCATAATAAACAGAGTTACAGGACACCAGTAAGAAAGGTAATTATAATGTCATGAGTATAGAACTATTCTAGATTATGCATGCTGGAAACAAAGCAAACTAGCAAACAAAAACACACTTTGGTTGTCTTTCACAGAGAGACTATCTACTCCATTAGGGCACATGCAAGTATGATATGGATTTCTTTTGATATGTCAACTCTGCTATCTGACACAGGAAGCTAATCATGCAATCACATTTTGAAAATGGAATCACACATCAATCATCAAGACATAACATGGACAGTTCAATAATCAATATACTGGGTATGTTGTGGTTCACAATATTCTATTGTGAACTTCACTAGTTATTTTCCAAATACATTTGACTACTGCTGTCAACATACATGTCCATTAGGAAAAACCAAATTCATAAGAATAGAAACAAAACATATGCAAAATAGAGTAAGTAAAGATCTCTAAGCAATCATATAATCGAAATCCTAGACTGAACTATACTGCTATCATCTGAAAGAGTCAAGATTCAACTAATATCATGATTATGCTACTGAAATCAAATGCTGACACTAATCTACAAAGATGCTGACCTTTGTTGGGTGGTGGGCCCTTTCCGCTTCAATAGGTTAGCGACTGGAGTCTACAGTAATTTTGATTTCAATCCACACGTCACTCTTACTCAAATCTCAAAACATAGAATTAAACTATGCTAACAACTCAACTCAAATTCATTCATAAACGATCAAGACATGGAAACAAATGACATCCTTCTATTAAAATTCAACTCAGAATATGTTCTACAATATGTAACGTTGCTTCACATGCTGTGTTATGCTATCTCTCTACTACTTCCACCATCCTTGCCATGACTATTTAAATAGTCTTAGTTGTGAAACACAAGGAGGTGAAATCTTTAGCAAATCAGTCAATTGTCAAATTTATATATTCGGTTACATATTTTAAGCTTCATCCTCATAACACGAAGTGTATGAGGATGAAGCAATAAACAAACTAACTTAACATAGCCTTGCTAGAGCTTTTATGATTCAACAAACATCCAACAATTATCTTGGGCACGATCTGGAGCTAAAATTTTTGTATTGGTACCAGATCGTGACAAGTGATATTCGGTAGATGGTACCGGATCCAAACAACACGCAAGTGGTTGGTACCAGAGTAGAACAGTCTGCACCCATTGTTACCAGATCGCGACACTGAATTGTTCGGTACCATATCTGAATGGAAGGTGCGCTTGGTACTGGATTCGGATAGTGGAAATCTGGCGCATAAGTACTGGATGGCTGAGATGATGTAGAAATGCTAGACTTATATAGAGGTCAAAGGTTACATGTGGCAATTTAAAACATTAGTACATGAAATATTTAGTCTCCTAGCTCAATAAACAACAAAATGCATGAATTCAATTATACTTTACCTTATGACCTTATCAATGGCTAATGGTAGTGTTCTTTGTCATTTATCCAAGCTTAGGTAGGCCAAAAAGGTATAAATGAGGAGTATAATAGGGTAGTGGGCATGTCAATTTAAAGGCTCAATAGCCACCCTGACCTAGTTTAAGTTGGCCGTGTTTTTCCACTCTGGCCTTTGTTGCTTTGGAGGTGTCTAGTAGCCTACATATGGAATTTTTGAAAAAAATGAGATATCGGAATTGTTACTTAAAACAGGAAAGAAAAACATAAATTCTCATATTTCAATGATAATACGACATGTGTTGTACCTTTCTTGACCAGCTCGTGGTTGTCATCCTTGTTTTTTAAACAAGTTCTCCTTTGCATCCTCTATTAGCGCCTTCCACTCTTTCTCAAGAACCATGGGAGGGTGCTCGTGCTTGAGGTATATTTTCAATTTATCCCTATACTGGGCCCTTGTGTATTTTAAACTCTCATCGACTAACTTTGTAACCACTTTCTTGTTGAAAGTGTTGTCGAACAAGTTTACCATGTGATCTATTAAATCATCTTTCTTTTTGCTATCTTGGCCATTGCACCATGTGCAATTGGTGGTGCCAAATAGCTCCAATGCTTTGTCATGTAAGTTTCTATAGAAAACATTGTTTCCTACAGAAACGTGTTATCCATTAATTTATAATAATCTCAAAAAATGTCCATTTCAATTTCATGAAAAAAATGAATCAATTAATTGGACAATTACTTGCAATCTTCTGAATATTGATCAGAACACATGCATCATCCACCAAAAAGGTGACATATAGTGATCCAATGCTTTAACTCATTCTACTCCATGCAGAATAGTATCCTGTCCATCTACACTATGTTCCTTTCTGAAGTCATCATGTGGAGTCCCAGGCTCCGGCTCATCATGCTCCAACATGTCATGCCGGTCAAAATCATTTCGCTCATCAATGGATTTGAGGGGAACCTCAGGAGGCTCAAAAAACCTCACTTGCACTTTTCTATGTCAACCTTTTTTTTTCATTGGACCATCACTGCTACCTATAGCAGTTGCAGGATCGACAGTTTCCCCAAGCACGAGGTTTAAAAACTCCTACAAATGGAAATTTTTTCTTTATCAGATCATATACAAAATATAATACTAAAAAACGGATATGAAATTGTCATAGCTAATAAAAATATGTGAATATGCCACTTACCCCAAAATTAGTTATTGTATGTTGTAGCTCTACAATTCTTTCCCTGTCCTCCTGTGTCAGGGGTCTTTTGCTAATCAAACCTAGATATTCTATGTTATCCTTCCTCAAGGCCTTTGTTAAAGTTGTCATTGGGTCAGTCGAATAAAATATTTCATCCTAATCAATATCCTCTATGGGAGCCTTCCCACGTTGACCATGTCACAATAGATTGATGAATAAAATTAATGAGATGAACTTTAACAATTGAGAAATTTAGTTGTTGTAGTCATAAGTTGGTACTGTATTTAACATTTATTTGGTGAGGCTCTGCGAGTGCATTTTCAAGGTCACCCTTAACAGATGTAAAGGGTGACTTTCAGACACAGTCACCCTGGACAGATGTTGACACAATAAATCAATCAACAAAAGTTATGAAATTCACCTTTAACATTAAAAAAATGAAATATTGTAGAACATCAGAAAAACAATAAAAAAAATTCAGAAATTTAGTTATTGTAGTCATAAGTTGTTACTGTATTTAACATTTACCTGGTGAGGCACTGCGGGTGCCTTTCCATGGTCACCTTGGAGAGATGTAGTAGGCGATTTTCTACCACGGTCACCCTGGACAAATGTTGACACAGTAAATCAATCAATAAAAGTTATGAAATTCATCTATAACATTTAAAAAATGAAATATTGGAGTAATATCAGATAAAAAATAATGAAATTTCAGAAATTTAGTTGTTGTAGTCATAAGTTGTTACTGTATTTAACATTTGCCTGCTGAGGCACAGTGGGTGCCTTTCCACGGTCACCCTGGGGAGATGTAGCGGGTGATTTTCTACCACGGTCACCCTAGACAGATGTTGACACAATAAATCAATGAATAAAAGTTATGAAATTCACCTGTAACATTAAGAAAATGAAATATTGCAGTAATAACAGAAAAAAATTAATGAAATTTCTGAAATTTAGTTGTTGTAGTCATAAGTTGTTATTGTATTTAACATTTACCTGCTGAGGCACAGTGGGTGCCTTTCCACGGTCACCCTGGAGAGATGTAGCGGGTGATTTTCTACCACGGTCACCCTAGACAGATGTTGACACAATAAATCAATCAATAAAAGTTATGAAATTCACCTGTAACATTAAGAAAATGTTATATTGCAGTAATATCAGAAACAAAATAATGAAATTTCTGAAATTTAGTTGTTGTAGTCATAATTTTTTACTGTATTTAACATTTACTTGATGAGGCGAAGTGGGTTCCTTTCCACGATCACCCTAGATAGATGTTGAGACAATAAATTAATCAACAAGAGTTATGAAAGTAATTGTAAAAAAATTATGAAGTAAAAATTTGAAATATTGCAGTGATAAATTGTAACAATGATTGATCAAAGGTTGAGTTGAATGGTATGTAAGATATTTACCACCATAGTCGCACCCCCTCCATCTATTCGATTTAAGTTGTAATCGATCAACAACTCTTCACCTGGAACTATTGTTTCTGTTGCACATAAAAATATATGATTTCCTTCGCCTGCCTCAAATATGCAATTTGATTTCTTAGTTGTTGCCACTGGTCGTGTACTATTTATAAAGCCCGTAATGTTTCTAGTATCTTTTTTCCTTCCATCAATATAAATAGTTTCCCCTTTATTTTGATTGTTATCTAGTAGTTGTATATAATTTGCGGCAACTCTGTATCTTCCCATACTTTGCGTATATCGGACCAACATCAACCAGTGATTGTATTTGTATAATGGTCCGACATACTCCATCAATTCAGTTACAAATTCATAGCCGATCTTTATGCCATCCATGGAAAATAACCCCAATCCATGTAAGGACAAAGGAGAAATGCGATACATCCTCCCACCGATGAAGAAATCTGTGTCCACTCCAGGTAGCTCCTTAGGTGCCCATCATTGCACTAGATATTTATACCTCAAGGGAAACTCAATGTCACCTATGCTCTCAGCATCAAAATTACATCACCCTCCATTCACAATAAAAAATTGCACGTGGCTACAAAATATTTTCCTTACCTTTTCCAAACTAGTTGATCTAGAACCAGTAGATCTAGTACAACATGTATCACTTTCAACCTCTCTTACTATATCTTGATCATCACTCGAGGAACATAGATCCAACAGATACCTATTTTGTGGTACCTACACTTGTTAAAACATGAAGATAAGTTATTGTGCCAATATACGTTTTTGGTACCAAAATAGTTTCATATAGTTGCATTTAGTTGCATAAAGTTGAAATTGCATTTAGTTGCACAAGTTGCATATAGGTTTATATCATCACCAAGGTAAGAAAATCAGGGCCTTCTTCCCTAAATGAAGCTTTTTTATGCTTAATGGCCATGAAAAATGCCTCTATTTGGGAATATGTACACCATTAGTATGTTTTGAATAAAAAGAATGGGTTTGAAGACCTATACCATGGCCAAGGGAGGAAATAAAGGGACTTAGGCCCTAAATAAATCTTCTTGATCTTAATGGCCATGAACAAGGCCTCAAACCACCATACATATCCTCTCTAACGGATATATGGAATTTGGGTGGGATATGGTCACCATTCACAAGTTTTGGGCATAATGTATAGCAAATAACATAAGGTGCTTAGGACCTATTTGAATCTTATCAGGGTTGATATTTGTGATGCAGTCATTAAAAAACCACACAAGATCTATGTAGGGTATGTTTGGAACCATTGGTACATTTTCATAATAAGAATTGGTCTCAAGGTGTGTACCATGGCTAGGAGAGGAAACATGTACCTTAGGTCCAAAATGAAGCTTCTTCACTTCAAGGTCTATGAACTAACCATTGAATGATCATGTAGATAATGTTTAAGGGATATTTGGCCTCGAGGTGGGATTTGGACACCATTAGTATTTTTTCACATCACATATGGGAGTTTAGGCTTGTACCATCATCAAGGGAAGGAGAAAAGGGAATTAGGATTTAAATGAACCTTATGTGATTAATGACCAAGATCAAGGCCTCCAATTAGGAATAATGGCCATAATGGCCTTAGGCCTTAAAAAAATCTTCTCGTCCTTAATGACCATGAACAAGGCCTCAAACCACCACACAGATCCTCTTTAAGTGATCTATGGACTTTAGGTGGGATACAATCACTATTCACAAGTTTTGGACATCACGTATGGCACTTTGGATCTTACCCATGGTTAGGGAAAGAACATAAGA